>CM076573.1:333064514-333290249 GCA_034641835.2 Pinus albicaulis
CCAACCCCGTAGGTCTAATAAAAATTGGATTCTTCAAGGTATAGTTATTCCCAATCTCCTACAATGACATCATTATAGACTGATTCAGTAGAGTGAAATTGTATGAAGTGCCACGTGTCATTGTTTCAACCTTTGGTCCTGAAAACAATAGACAACAAACTACAGCCCATCCTATTTCTTTTACTTTTTATGAAATTGTTACACCATTTTTTGGTCATCTAACCTATTATCATTATATGGACCCAAGTACACCATGTAAGACCAATTTTACCCTAAGTAAAATTGCATTCACTATGGTAAATAACTTAATAAACCACATTTATTAGGTTGTTTATGGTCTAAACAGGAAACCCCAAAAGGAAATATTAAACAAACCTATATTTGTTTGATTTTTCTCATGGAATAATTAATTAAACCATAATTTAATTATTATTCCCAGTCATGTTTAACCCAAAAACAAAGAAATTAATTAGATAAACCTTTATTTATCTTATTATTTTCTAGGAATAACTATTTAAATCTTATTTAGATAATATTCCTTGTTAAATATGACCAAATCACCCACAAATAATTAAATAAATCATTATTTATTTAATTATCCTTCAACCACTTCCTTAAAAAGATAAATAAATCATTTATTTATTTATTATTGACAAATAAAGGGATTTGACCCAAGTCAAATACTTTTTCCCTCCAACAGATATAATAAAATATTCCATAAAAGGTGGATCTAGATTTGGTTAACATTATTTTAATCATGCACCAAGATCTAGAATGACCCAATATTTTGTTATAAATAGGAGGGTTTTTCCTACCATTCTTCACCTTTTGTTGCCTATTAGATCACTCTGGATCTATACACTTGGTCACTCTTTTCTACCATTTGTTGTGTGAGCTCCCTTTGAGTTATATTCTTTGTGTGGGTTTTATACACCAACAAGAGAGAGAAATCTTAGATCTGAAGTGCTGAGGACTTCCAAGAACCCATCCCACTGAGGAGAATTGGATACGCCTTCTTGTTTTCCTCCCAGGTGCCCAATTAATATAAAAATTCTTTCAAAACTTGTTCTTGTCTTGTCTATTGGTATATGGAGCAAACCCTTGTTTTTTCTGCTTAATGTCTTTCCATGCATAGATCTGGTTTTTGCAGCTCTTTTATGTTCAACTAACCACAGATCTGAAGATATTGGCGGCCACTTTTGTTGTTAGGGCTATTAGTTATGCGTAGCTAAAGTGGTCCTTTTTCGTACACTTCGACAAAGGATTCATACTAACAAATGGCGACTCCACACGGGTTTTAAATTACGACCGCTGTCGTTTTTCATATTCCTGCATATCCAGCTACTTCGGACCCTAGGGTTTCTTTTCAGCTGATTATTTTTCCTATTTTTATGTTTTTTTTCTCACATAAAACCCTAAAACATTAAAATTTCTAACTTCCGTGTGTTTCTGGCCCTATTGCGCAGGTAAGCGACACCGACCATGGCGAGGCAGCAGCACCGAGAAAGTCTGGCTGTGAGACACGCCGGAACGAAGTGCGCACAGCCCTTAACACACGCGCACGGACCTCCCGAGTCACATTTTCTGCCCCCTTTTACGCGACACATATGAAAAGCAGGTGAACACTGCGACACCGCAATTTTTCGGTGATTTTTAACGAATTTTTACGGGTTTTCTTTGGCTCCCATCGAGTTTTCCGGCCCTCGTCTCGGCCAGCTTTGACCTAGTTCGATGCGATTTTACTCATCTAAGTGGGAACCTAGCCTCTAAGGGCTTGATGTTCCTCCACAACCATGATAAGAGTTTATTTATTTCGGCCATGCGATTTTTCGAGTTTCGGCCTTCCTTTTCCCGGATACTGCCTCTTGTCGAGGATCCCTTTCGTCGCCTTTCTTCCTTTCAAATCACCTCTTGTCGTTTTGTTTGGACCTCTCTTCCGGACCTCCTCCCTGTCCTTTCCTCTTTTTGCTGATTTCCTCCCTTTTTCCAGCCACCTTGCCTCTGTCTCTTGGCTGTGATCTGCACCTCTTCTCAACAGATTTATCCTTTAGATCCCTGTCCCTTTTGACCTTAGATCTATTGGCCTCTTTTCCATGTGTTTTGCCTAGATTTTTCCCCTTTTTTAGATTAGTTTTGAGAGACCTGCCTTCTTAGGTTAGATAGATGCACAAGTAGCTGTTAATTTTCTGTTATTTCAGCATTATATACTGTTCACTGCAGATTTATTTTCAGTTATGCAGCACACTTTTTTTTCTTGCTCTCAAAACGGAAAGGGTTTAAAAATTAAAATTAACGCACGCCACACACTAACCCTAAGCGAAGAAGCACTTGGTTAACACTTCCTGGCAAAGACTCTAAAATCAATTGTCACTGCACCTTTTCTGCCCTTGACCTCACTTGATTCTGTCCCTTTCTACCCTTGTCGGTTTCCTTCTTCCCGTCATAATTGCGCCCCCAAGGCGCCTTTCCCGGAGACTTCTTGGCCTTCACCCTCAGTTTCCAGTCGATCGACCTGCTCCACCCCGTCGTCGTCAAGCCAGTCCTCCTCCGAGTCCACACTCCGAATCCTCTTCTGATTTATTTGGTTTTCCTTCTCCTCCTGGTTCTCCCCCTGTCACCTTCACTATGTCTGGTCTAGGGCGTAACGTTAGCGGTGCTCGAGGCCCTAAAGCCGGAACCATTACTAGCGGAACTACCATAGGAACTACCTCGGCTGTGCCCTTGTTCCCCTTCTTGGCAGGCCTCAGCCTCCCCGATTTGGACCGGTTGATAAACGACCCTATACACCATGACGCTAGTTGGCATGCTATGCCGACAAAGCTCCCTTCCGACATCCCAAAGTTTAAAGGCCGTGCTGGAGAAGATCCCTCAACTCATGTTCGATCTTTCCACATGTGGTGTTCATCTACCTCCATTACCAATGACTCTGTTCGTCTTAGATTGTTCCAACGCACGCTTACAGGCGAAGCTTCTAAGTGGTATGCTGATCAGCCCACTTCTTCCCATACCACCTTTGCAACTCTTGCCCGAGATTTTTTATCTTACTTCCAACTTCCCCTTCGTTATGACACTGGTATCGAACTTTTGACTTCTTTCCGTCAATCATCTGTGACCCGCCTATCCGATCATGTCCATGAATGGCGGCGAAGAAAGAGCCTATGTCAATCTCCTACCTTCGAAGACTGTGTCTACATGGATTGGTTCCTTAGATCTCTCTTGTCCCCTATCGGGAAAGATGTCGCATCACATTTTCCTCAAACCAAAGAAGATGCCCTCCAAATGGCGTTAAAATATGACCTGATCTAGGCTCAGATAGGTTATTATCATACTGTCCTACCTGATCTCCCCAAACCCAGTGATGCCCATACACCAGGGGCACCTCATGCCGCCGACAGTATCGTTGGATCTATCTCTCATCCATCCGCTCAACCTCTCATGAGCTATGGTTTTCCTGGGGGAGGGGGCACCACTTCCTGCACTTCCCCCCCTCCCGGTAGCACACATCCAGGATACATAATGCCTCATCCTTTATCACAACCTCCTGCTTACCTCAATGTTGCCCAACCTAACCATTACCCTTATCCGCAGCCCGGTGCGCCAGCTCCTCCAGCATATGCGCTTTAGCCTCCTTGCTTTCTCAACCCCTTGCACCGGCGGTCACCCCGCCCCCTCAAGGAAACGGTGGATGCACGAGCGAGTTCCTTGGCTACCCAACCACTTGACGGACGGGTGGCCACCCACCTTCCCCTTCTAGTTCCTCCAATTACCGGATCCTCATGATGAACTACGATCCACCTCTAACCGAAGTGAGCCTTAACCTTCAAACCAAATTCTGCATCGATACCCCAATCCTCCCGCTTAGTCTTCCCGAGTCCCCTTCTTCCGGTTCTCTGAGCCTCTTTGAAAACCAATGGTCCCTTACATATCCCTCAACCCAAAGTTGGGGTCCATGCAATTATCCTAAAGGACCGTTACGTCGGAATGTTGCTTCTGGTCCGGCCTGCTCATTCGTATAGCATAGTAGATGATTTGGCGCAATCTCCTGCTGCCATTTCCACACTGGAACTCCTCCAGTCGTTCCCTTCCCAAAAGAAGGCTCTACTATCTGCTGTGGGCGCTATAGATCCTGCTGATGACCAAATGATTCTATTCGACGCCCATCAATCAGAACATCCTCCTCTTCCTGCTTTCGTAGCCTTCCAAATCCCAGTCAAAATCCGAAACGCTAACGTTTCTCGGTGCATAATTGATGAGGGGGCATCCACCTGTGTGATGTCTACTTCAGTTTGGAAGCAACTCGGCTCTCCTGAATTAGCCCCTTCCACGATCACCCTTAGAGCATGGGATGGCCATGCCTCCCAGCCCATCGGCCTCTTCCGTAATTGTCCTATCACCCTTGCCAGTAAGACTGTTTGCGTTGACGTCGAAGTCATCGACGCCCCGCTAGACTATAAAATTCTATTGGGGTGAAGCTACACCTATGCTATGTCTGCTGTCCCATCCGCGGTTTTCCGCAAGATGTCTTTCCCTCATAATGGAAAGATAGTCACCATTGACTAGTTGACATATCATGAGCCAAAATCTCGAGACCTCACCTGAGACGACCATCTCTTGCAGCCAACAAGCAAAGCGCGGGATTCTTTGACCCGGTCTGCTCTCACGGCGTCTACAAGACTCCTCTTTGCTTGGAACCTTCCCTGGTCTTCTTCCTCCTCATGTCTCTGACCCCAGCTCATCGAATGTTTGCATGATGCAATCATCTCAGGCTGCTCTCACCCAACCTGCTTCGGCTAGTCAGCAACCACGCTCTCTGCAACCTGCTCCTAGCCCTTCACCTGCAGCTGGTAGTCATGAGCCTCTTTACCCTCCTGGCATGGTTCCTCCAAGCCTTAGCCATTTAGGAGCTGTCCCACCGGGCCATTACCCCTCTGGTCAGATACCGTTCCTAGCTCCCCCACCAGGAGTGTAAACGGTACCGGCCATGGCCACCCTCTCTCTTCCTAACCTGACCCTTGGGATTCCCGTCGGGTACCATGATCCTCCAGCTGCAACCCTACCTGGTCAACCCAAACCTTATATTGCTTTGACCCCGGTTCAACCGGTCCCCATGACTTCTCCCGCTGCAACAGTGCCTCAGTCACCTCAACAGGAACCACCTCCTGTTGCGACCGCTTCGGGTAATAAGGGCAAAGCTCATAGGGGGGCATCAAAGGGCAAGGCTGCCCTGACAAACCCTGCCCCTCCTCAGCCTCCAAAGCATACCATCCAGTGTGCTTTGTGTGATGTTGTCGGTCACGCCACCCATACCTGTCCTGAATTGCTTCATCTCAAGCCCATGGTTAATGTCGCGTTCCCTAAGTCCACGGTCCCAGAAGCCTTTGTTCCTTCCGCGACCGCAACCAAGAACCCCAAGACTATTCACACCAACCACCCCTGTGCTTTGTGTGATCACCATGGCCATTACACCCACCTTTGTTCCTGCCTCGAGGATTTCCGCCCCTCTCTAGCCGCGGTCCACCAATTCGAGGCCCAGTGCAATGAGTCCACCTCTCCCCTATTTGTGCATTCTGTCAAAGCAGAGCCACGTATATGATCGTCTCCCATTGAGTTTCCTCCTGATGTCTAGATGACGGAGCCTTCGTCCAACATTTTCTACCTATCATCATCCATAAGACCCTCAGGGAACATTCCATCTGAATCCTCCCCTGTTGTTTCGCTTGAACTTCCTTCAGCGATCACCTTGGGCTCAACATCGGTAGATCCTTTATCTACTTACTCTTCTGTCACCCCTTGTGACGATGCGCATGTGAACCTCTCTTCTCATGATGATGATTCAGGTAGCTTCGCCACGTCAGGTGGTCTTTCTTCTACCAGTCACCCCATCTTCTATCACGATGATGACATTATGGAACAAATCCCCACCCCTAACTTTATCTATTCCCCCTTACATCGAACCCATGCATTCACACCACATACACCTCGTGGCCATTACATTGAAACCCCATGTTTGGGTAAGGGGGCACCCATATTTGAGAGACCAGGAGAAGCAATTCTCCACAACTCTCCTAGTGTATCTAGTCATGTCAAATTTAGTACCATTATTCTTCCAACATTTGAAGAATCAGAGTCCCATAGTCCCATATCACTTCAGATCACTCTAGGGATGATACCCCTTATCGTTCCCTCATCTTCCATTAGCAACCCAATCTCTTAGCAATTGTTGTTGACCAACCTATGGGTTTTCTAGGAGAGCATCAATTCATTATCTCCAAATCCTCTCTTCGGGATAGTGACACCAGGTATGCCAACTCGGAAACTTAAAGTCCATTTGATCCCTATATGTAGTACCAAAAGAGATTGGTAATCCTCCATTTTCTTTCTCAAACTACATAACCATAACGAGAACAAATGGCACACCACATTATTAAAATGTGTTTAGATTCCCCGTTTTCTAAATTAATTTTGGCATGACCACACCATGCTTGGAGGCACCTATGCCCCTCAACCATAACCCTCCTCACCTCATTTTTGGAGAGGAGGCAATCTTACCAATCGAGTGTGAAATCCCTTCCCTTCATCTAGCTGTTGAACTTCTCCCTGACACCCAACCTCTAGAGCAACGACTTATCATACCTGAGCGTGCCTCTGAAGACTGCCGTGTTGCATTGCAAACCATGGAAGCGGCCAAGAAATGCACCAAAGCTCAATATGACCAAAAAGTCTAGCCTTGTCCTTTTCACAAAGGCGGCCTTGTTCTAGTATATGACCAAGCCCATGATATCCTTGGTCACGGGAAGTTTGACTCATTATGGCTAGGCCCTTACATCATCAGTAAGGATCTTGGTAAGGGGGCATACCTTTTAGAGGACTTTGAAGGCAATCCTCTTCCTAATCCTCTCAAATGCACTCTATCTTAAGAAATATTACCCTTAGCATTTCCCTTCTGAGATGCATGTTTTATGTTCTGTTAGATAGCTAGCATCTTTTTTGTAATTTCATCCTTCGCCAGGACCAATTTTGTCCAAGAAGGATCACTTCACCTCTCCTTCAAATCGAACTTCCTCACTTACAACACTTGTACTTGGGGCACCATTTTGCCTCCTTACTTGTCTTTGTTCATGTTGATTTTTGTCATGAGTTACCATCTTGTACTCATGTTTTCATGGTCCCCCATTGGGCCTTTACTATGTGGCAACACCATGGAGTCACCCTTGTTTAGAGCATCCAAGTTGAGTCATCATCGCATTCATGGAGTCTATCCCGAGTCCTCAGACTCTGCCAGCCCCCTCCATCCTTCATTGCTTGGTCTCTCTCTCGTGTCGCCCATTATGACCCACTCCCACTGGTCTCTTATCCCTTATGATATTGTGTCACGGTCGCCATGTCATTCATGCCTTTATGCTCAATTAAGTTAGGTCGCCCATTCAAGCATCTACTCTTTTCCATTTCACTTCTACTCATCAGGTGTTTGTTAGCGCCAACTCCACCTAGGCCGAAATGAAGTAAACTCAAGGCTACATCAAACCACGCCACCTCGTAGCTAGCCCTACGAGGACAAAGATGGCTCTCTCCGTCAATCTCGAGAAAAATGAGCACAGGGATGCAGATGACTTATAATGAACAATGAATACTGATTTGAGGCTAGTAAAGAGATAGGAAAGTTTGATTTTGATTTTTTGGGTTTTTGTTGGAGAAATGGGAAAAAACAATTTTGGGTCCGGGGATAAGGCCAGATCTTTGCAGAATTCGAGTTGGGGCGAGGTAGGCAATAGTCTTGATGCTTTTGATTAGGTGTATGGATGGATCAGAATGACAAGGAGCTGAAGAGGGCAAGGGAGAACATGGATCCTCCAAACAACCAAACATATAGAACTAAATGAATTCAAAGGCAGAGCACGGTAAACGATGGATTCAACCTCATCTACTCATTCAATTTAGTTCAGAAGCATATGAAAGGAATAGAATACATTAAACATGAAAACTTATAGTAAACAGAGAGAAAACACCATCAAGAACAAAACACCACAAGGATCCCAACAAGTGCTGCAAAACCTCTGATCTTTCCTTAGCCAAAATATGAAAATATGTACAATGATGCCAAAAGTCTCCCAAGAATCCAACCTCTCCAAACTCTGAAAATGATTGAGAAATTACATCATATAGAGCATCCTAACCCCTTCCCACACCTCTAGGGATCGAATTCCTTCTTCAGGGATAAGTTTCAACCAAATTCTAATCAAGGAACTAAAATCTAGGCAGCTAACAACTTGCCTCTAAAAGAGTGGAAACTGATTCATTTACATGATTTTCACTTTTTTGAGAGTGAATCTTCTAGAAGAGATAAAAATAAGCCAAAGTTACATGCCCAACATGAATTTACATCATAAAAACCCAAAAATTCCATCCACAAGCAAAACTGGTCCATACTAGGCGAAAATCTGAGCTGACAGTTGAAAATTCAACAAAAATTTAAGTGGGTCGCATTTGAGCCGAGTGGGTCGCATTTTATTTCAAACTGAATTTGAGGTACTTCTCGGCATCCAAATTGAGCTCATGATAGCTAGTTGGAAAGCCCTGGATGTTGAATATCCAACCCAAGTGGAATTTCCCAATTTGGAGCTCATTTGACCCTCCAAAACTTCTTCGCCTGTGGCGACTTCGCTCAAAAAGGTAAAGAAGGTGGAGCCATAGTGCTTTTGGTTTTTGACCATCCAGATTTTGATGAAATGCTTAGTTGATTTTTGAGGATGCATAAATAACCATGAAGAATCCAAAAATGCAAAAATTTCCTCCAGCAAGTGTCCCAAAAAAAAGTGAGCGTATGGGTGCGCGACCATTAACGAGATACCTGCTGACCCAAAATTTGCAATGACAAAATTTCTATTTTCTCCGACTTGCCCAACCATGGAGCAGAGGTCCTCCATCATGAATCCTGGCCTCAATAATGAAGGTCGCCAAATTCGAAGTGGATTAGGCCTTTTCCGCCGTTTTAGTGCTTTGCTCAACCTCCTCTTCAGAATCTTCATTCTTGCTTTGCAGACATGCATGCGAGCCCAATAATGTCCTTTCATGTGACAAAGCATGTCTTTGTCTCTATCATTATCCTATGAATGTACCTACGCTGATGAAGAAGGCGAGACCCCTTCCACTCCATGTGGAGATAGTAATCGCGCTGCTGATGAAGTCAACGAGACCCCTTCCACCCCGGGTGGAGATAGTACTCGTCGTGATGCTGCAAACAAAGTTCTGTGGCCTCTCTGATATGTTACCACTACTGGCGCACTGCTATGCTCCATCTCAGTACATCAACCTCAACGGTTGAGTCACTGTCCCGCTCATATCCTTGCTCATAAACTGAATCCGTCTCTGACATGGCTTTGAACAAAATATTGGCAATATGTATACTGATATAAATGCAGTGAAAACAGCAGTTATAATGTATGTTTTAACACCTAATGTATAATCCCCAACTGTCAAAGTACCATAAGAACAAACAATGATACATATCTCTTAGTGACTGAAATGGAAGCACTGCTATAATTGCAAATGAAACTTGACAAATGGCATGCACTAGCAGCAACCTTTAGAATATTGGTAAACTTCAGAGGACAAGGGAGCAATGCATCGCTCCTCTGTGTTTATCAATGGGAAATGAAAATGAGTTATAATGCCAATGGGCATAAGAACGTTTTTATCATTGGGCAGTGAGACACAACATGACCATAATCACCATGGAACACAAGCCTTGACAATGGTAAAGCAATAACGATGACCACGATGGTATAATGGGTATGAAAACAGTGGGCTTTGAACAAAATGCCAAGGTGGATATATATCAATGATATAAGGTGGTAAAAATGCTCATAAAACCATCCATACATATTTTAAAACCCTGAAGAACAAATCAGCCATGTACGTAGGGTTTTACTCTTCCATTCAAATGTTTGAAGACTTCAAGACACCACCAACATATTAAAAACTACTGTGCAATAGTTAAGAACCTGTTTGATGGTCGTTGGAGGCGATCTAAAACGAAACTGGGCGCTCAAATCGACTTTTCTGAATTCTGCTGGCAAGTGGGTCGCTTTTTTCCAAGTGGGTCGCTTTTCCCCAAGTGGGTCGCACCCGTTATAATTTTCACTGTGAAAAATGCCCAAGTGGGTCGCTCTTGCCCAAGTGGGTCGCTCTTGCCCAAGTGGGTCGCTTGCCTCTTGCCACATAGTGCATTTTACAGAAAGCTTTTGGAGGCCTTCCCGATGTCCAAATTGAGCATGTGATAGCTCGTTGGAAATATATTGGAGTATAATTTCCAACAAAAGTGGAATTATGCAATTTGGATTTGATTTACTCTGTCAAAAATCAAATCTCCCAACACTAGTCAAAATGAGCAGAATGAGGCTGCCTCAAGGCAGAGTGCTGTTGCAGTCAGCTTTTGAAGGTCTTACTCAACTCCAAATTGAGCTCATGATAGCTCATTGGAAATATATTTTTGTCTAGTTATCATTTGACTCATCATGCAAGTCATTTGGCCAAACATGCTAGGAGAAAACTTGATTTTCCCAAGGTCACTTCAGAGGTGCATTCAATTCTCCTGAGGCAACGGTATTTTTGATATTTCTCTAAAACCATGATACCTGTGTAAAAAGTGAAGGAGGTTTTTCTTACTTGGCATGTTTTGGACAAAAAAATCTCTTATTTTCCCAAATTTCATCTTTGATTGCTCTGAAACATCTTTTGAGTGAAACCGATCCCGATGTGTGGAACAAGGGATTTTGTCGAAATGAAGCGAAATGAAGGGGATAAGGGGCTTCTAAATTCTTGGGGAAATTTTTGGAAGTAGGGAGGGATGTTAGGAAGCAGGGGAAAGTGGCATCACAGAGATTGAGTGAGGGGAAGGGGTCCAAAAGGGCAAAACACAGGCCTAGCCTAGAAAATTGCCAAGTTGTGGCAAGAAACTAGGGTTTGTGCAAAATGAGGAATTTGGGGGATCTCAGTGATGGGAAGTGTTTAATAAGGTACATTAATGATAAGGGAAGGTGTATGAACATTAGGATACAAGTTTTTCTAATGATTTGACCATCCAAGAGAAATTACCTCCAAAACCCTAGGAGAGGGAAATGGACCTTACCTAGGCACAACTGAAGCATGAACAAGGTGTAAAATGACTCAATGGAACTTGACATGATGATGAAAACCCTCTGAATGATGATACACTCAACTGAATGGTGACATGGACCGACATTTGGACAACTTTGGAAGGAGTGAAAACAAACCCTAGACCTAATGCCTAGTGACCAAATTTTGCTTGAAGACTCTTTGAAATGACAAAATTTGACCTTGACACCTTAAAATCACTTTGTAAGAGCATGTTTTATCACTGAAGGAAGGCTGCAAAGGCTGACTCTAACATTGGCTCCAATGGGGATGGTAGCTCCTTGGAGGTGCCAAGAACGACAGATCTTTGGGAGAGCAGACCAGTGCCTTATCCATTGGGCCATGGAATCAAAAACTCAAACTGAAATGCATGACTGAAAACTGATGAAAAAAAATTGACGACACAAATTGACTCTCACTCAACTAAAAACTGACTCGATACTTAAACACAACCGACAAACTGGAAATATGCTCAAAGTAGAGCTTATTCAATACAACCTACTCTAATTGTGCTTTACACCACCCGATCAAGTGAAATGGAACAGCCAATGAAACCATGTAAGCATGCTGCCGGCTGTTTGATTTCTTCCCACATGCTTACTGATGCACAGGAAAAGGAAAGAATCGAAAGACAACTCCCATGGAAACTTTGAACCAAGTGGACTGCTGATAAACTTGCAAAGCATAAATTGACTGGATGACTGCAAGAATATTGCGAATGGATCTTCATAAACATAGCTCTGGTCCAGATAATCTCCATACCTTGATCTTAAACTTTTCCTCACATCTGCGGTGCTTTTCTTTGGTGATTGCAGCAAGCTGTCAAAAGGATCCTGAAATTCATGAAAAATGAAACTCTGTTGCTGATTCCAGACTGAACAAAAGCCTCCTTTATCAATCTCCTCATATGAAAAATCTTGACATGTGCTATGTAATGAAAAATCTGTTAGACAAGACAATGAAGGCAACTTTTGAATAAGATTATCATCAACATTCTTTTCGGGCACATGGTTAGCTAATGGAGCAGAATTTTTATAACAAAAATCATCCAACACACGAGCAATAGGATCATCAAAAACTTGAGAAGACTGCTGCACTATATCCTTTGAAACTGTATGGCATCCTACTGGGTGTTCCTCTTTTCCTTGAGACATATTACGAATATTATGCCTTATAAACTGAAATGCTTCAAAACAAAAGGGTATAGAATCTTCCTGCATCATCAAATTATGTATTTCATCTTCCACAACTTCATCTGTAATCTGACCTTCAATTGTATTAGATGGCTGCAAATCTGATGTTACAAGCTGCTCATTTGAAGATTTACCATGCAATTTTTCTCTCAAAAACTGAAATGATTCAAAACAAAGTGGTACGGAGTCACCTTGAATCATTAAATCATGTGTGCCCACTTCCAAGTCTTCAGCTGCAACTTGACAATCAATGACTTTCGAGGGCTGAAAATCTGAATATGAGAAGTTTTCGTTGCCCTCAAGACGATCCAGATCAAGACTTGTTGACGTTTGATTTCTGATTGCATGAAAGTTATCTCTAATGAACTGAAACGAATCAAAACACAAAGGCAAAGATCCTTCACTTACATCAAAATTTTCTGCACTTTCCTCATCATTGCCATAGCTGATATGCATCGGTTGATCACTGTACTCGAGCTGCTGAAAGTGAACTTCCTCCTCGCACAAGCTAGCCGCTGATTTGTCTGCAAGATTAGATTCTTTTTGGAGAACATAATCATCATCATACTGATCAAACTGAGGCAATTCATCATCAAACATACACATCATATCAACAGCTCTCTCTTCTTCACACTGATCTACAAAACAATCACTATGACTACTGGGATCAGAAACAAAATGTTTTGGGTCAGCAACTTGTTCCTGAATGTCATTTTCATTTTTTGCAGTCATTTTCCGCACCATCTCTTCTACTGTGTTTACGAAAAGATCAAGATTTTCCTCTGAAAGTGTCAGCTGCTCCGAAACATTCTTCTTTTCTTCTTCCTTCAACCTTGCCCTCAAGATCAGCAAATGAGCCTCTACATTCACTGCCTTGTTCTGCATCTCGTGAAGTGTTGCAATATTCTTTTCTCTCAGCTGAAACTCCATTTCCGGATCAAAGGCACCTGGGTAGTGCAAGAGAGCAGATCTAGGAGAAGGTCTTATATCAACTGGCATCGAATAATAAACTTGGTTAAATCTAGCAGAAAATTGTTGTACTGTCTCACCTGGCATTCTTTTCAACTGGTTATACTCCTCTATAATCAACAAAAAGTTCTGTCCGATCATCCACCTGTCAAGGAAAACTTTGACAAATTGCTGAAAATCTGTGATGCTCGCATCAGGCAAGGCTTTGAACCAACTCTTCACTTGGCCTTTCAAAGAAAGAGCAAAAAGCCTAATACTAACATCTTCATCATCAACTTCAAAAAGATCTAGAAAAGTCTCAACATTCTGCACATGTTGCTCAGCATTGACATTGTTACATTTACCATCAAATCTCGGTAGATATAGGTCATAATTTGAAGGAAAAGCATGAAGAACAGAAGGTAAAACAAGAGGTTTGTACCGATCTAGAATTTTACAAGGTGTAGGGGCATGTACAAGAGCTGTTGGATTAGTTTTGTTTTCTGGTTCATCACTCTGTAGAGAGTCATCACAAGATGTGGGAAAAGTAAGGAGACCGGGATCAAAGGGAAACTCAACATTTACACTTTTTGAATGGGTCGAGTGAAGATTTTGATGACCTTTCTCATACAACAAACTTTGAAAAACTTTCAGGATAGCTTCAAGACCAGCAAAGAAGTAATTTACAAGAAAGTAGATTAGATCCTGAATACCATTCCACTTTAGATACCTGAACTTTGTGTAAGATCCTTCCATTTTCTCAGAGAAAGAGTCAGTCCTCCAGACTTTGAATTGGAGTCACCAGGTGAATGATTTCAGCCTTCTTATGTCTGATCGTTGTCCACCATCAACCATCGGATCTGAACTTGATACACGTACTGGGGCAATTTGCAAATCAAGGGACACATTCACAAGCTAAACCGGAGATCGACTGAAGCAGCTTTTATCTACTATGCACTCGCAGAGCAATGTGCAGTTCGAAGGCTACCTGGCGTGACTTCAGACTCCGTCTATAGCTAATGAAACAAATGACATCAACAAGCAAACCAATTCTTCCCCAGTATGGTCGCCACTATGTTAGCACTCAAATCTACCTCAGGCTGAAATGAAGTAAACTCAAGGCTACATCAAACCACGCTCAGCCTCGTAGCTAGCCCTACGAGGACAGGAGAGGGCTCTCTCCGTCAATCTCGAGAAAATAAGCAATAGGATGCGAGATGACTTACAATAAGAACTGATTTTAGGCTAGTAAAGAGATAAGTATGTTTGATTTTTGGTTTTTTGGGTTTTCGCTGGAGAAATGGGAAAACAAGTTTTGGGTCCGGGGATAAGGTCAGACCTTTGCAGAGTTCAAGCTGGGGCGAGGTAGGTGATGATCTTGATGCTTTAAATTGGATTTTATGGATAGATTAGACCGACGAGGAGCTGAAGAGGGCAAAGAAGAACTTGGATCCTCTCCAAAAAGCTGAAAACATATAGAACTAACCGAATTCAAAGGCTAAGCACTGTAAACAATGGATTCAACCTTATTTCACTCATTCAATTTAGTTCAGAAGCATAATGAAAGGATGGAAACATTAAACATGAAGAAACTTACAGTAAACAAAGAAGAAACACCATCAAGAACAGAACACCACAAGGATCCCAACAAGTGCCGCAAAACCCCTGATCTTTCCTTAGCCAAAATATGTACAATAGTATCAAAAGTATCCCAAGAGTCCAACCTCTCCAACCCCTGAAAATGATTGAGAAATTACAATATATAGATCACTCTAACACCTTTCCCCACCTCTAGGGGTCGAATTCCCTCTTCAAGGATCAGTTTCAACCAATTCTAATCATGGAACTACAATCTAGGCAGCTAACAACTTGCCTCTAAAAGAGTGGAAACTGATCCATTACATGATTTTTTACTCATTTGAGAGTGAATCTTCTAGAAGAGATAAAAATAAGCCAAAGTTACATGCCAAACATGAATTTACATCATAAAACCAAAAAATTCTATCCATAAGCAAAACTGGTCCATACTAGGCGAAAAACTGAGCTGGCAGCTGAAAATTCAGGAAAAATTTCAAGTGGGTCGCTCCTGAGCCGTGTGGGTCGCTCATGTTCCAGGCTGAATTTGAGGTACTTCCCGGCATCCAAATTGAGCTCATGATAGCTCGTTGGAAAGCCCTGGATGTCTACTTTCCAACCCAAGTGGAATTTCTGAATTTGGAGTTGATTTTACCCTCCAAAACCTCATTCTCCCAGAGGTACTTCCTGCTGGTGCAAAAGGTGGCAGCAAGGTGATTTTCATGGTGTTTTTGAGCTGTTTGACCATCCAGATTTTGTTGAAATGCTAAGTTGACTTCAGAGGATGCATAATTAACCATGAAAAATCCAAAAATGTAAAAATCTCCTCTAGCAAGTGTCTCAAAAAAAAGCGAGCGCATGAGCGCGCGACCCACGTAGCTGCAAAACCTGTTTTTTAGACCAAAAATTTGAAAATGACAAAATTTTCTCCGAATTTGCCCAAATTCGGAGCGAAGACCCTCCATCATGTATCTTTCTCAGTCAATGAAGCCTCGGCCAAAATCCGGAGTGGATCAGGCCTTTTCTGCCATTTTAGTGCTCTCTTGGTGCATGCAGCTCCTGTGGTGAAAACACTGTCTCGGTTGTATGTGTTGGTCTCTATCATGGTCCTGTGAATGTACCTGCACTGATGAAGAAGGCGAGACCCCTTCCACGCCATGTGGAGATAGTACTCGCGTTGCTGATGAAGTCAACGAGACCCCTTCCACCCCGGGTGAAGATAGTACTCGTCGTGATGTTGAAACAAAGCTCTGTGGCTTCTCTGATATGTTACCACTACTAGTGCACTGCTATGCTCCATCTCAGTGCATCAACCTCAACGATTGAGTCACTGTTCGACTCCTGCTCCTACACTGACTCTGTCTCTGACATGGCTCTGACCAAGCTTTTGGCACTATGTATACTGATATGAAAGCAGTGCAAACAAAGTTATGAAGTGTGTTTTAACAGCCAACAAGTATCCCACCGTCAAAACACCATAAGGAAACAAACCATGGATAAAATCTCTGTTTTAAATGGATTGGAACAGAGGCACAATCTCTGTTTTAAATGGAAGTGAAATTTTGACCAAAGGGAGCAGGCAACCTTCAGAATATTGAACAAGTCTTGTCAAAGGGAGCATGGCATCATATGAATGTTTTTGTCTATGAGTAATAACAACAAAGGTGTCAAATGGGCAGTTTGAAATAGAGTCATGAGAATTTTTTTAACTTTGGGCAGTGAGACATAATACCACCACAGTCACCATGGAACAAAGGTTTTAAACATGGTATAATAATAGCAATGGTCACAATGGCATAATGGGCATGAGAACAATATGGTTTTGATATTATATGCAAAGCTGGACATATCACTGATATAAGATAAGCAACAAACTCATGTAACCACCCATATCATTTTACAACCCTGAAAATGATATTGCCATGACTGTGGGGTTTTAAATCCTCCATTTGAAACGTTTAAACCATCAACGATGCCACCGGTGCATTTAAAAAAACATCAAGCAATGGCAAAAAACCTGTTTGAAGGCCGATGGAGGCGATCCCAAACAAGACTGGGCACTCAAAACAAAATTTCGAACCTCTGTTGATGCGTGGGTCGCGCAGCCTCTGCGTGGGTCGCTCTGCCCAGGTGGGTCGCTCGGGCCCCAGGTGGGTCGCTCGAGCCCCTTGCCACATAGTGCATTTTGCAGGAAGTGTTTGGAGGCCTTCCCGGTGTCCAAATTGGGCGTGTGATAGCTCGTTGGAAATATATTGGATTCTAATTTCCAGCACAAGTGGAATTAGGCAATTTGGATTTCATTTACCCTGTCAAAAATCAAATCTCCCAACACTAGTCAAAATGATCAGAATGAGGCTGCCTCAAGGCAGAGTGCTGTTGCAGTCAACTTTTGAAGGTCTTCCTCAACTCCAAATTGAGCTCATGATAGCTCATTGGAAAGGTATTTCTGTCTAGTTATCATTTGACTCATCAAGCAAGTCATTTGGCCAAACATGCTAGGAGAAAACTTGATTTTCCCAAGGTCACTTCAGAGGTGCATTCAATTCTCCTGAGGCAACGGAATTTTTGACATTTCTCTAAAACCATGATACCTGTGTAAAAAGTGAAGGAGGTTTTTCTTCCTTGGGATGTTTTGGACAAAAACCTCTCTCAGTTTTCCAAAATTCATCTTTTATTTCTCTGAAACATCTTTTGAGTGAAACTTATCCCGATGTGTGAAACAACGGATTTTGTCGAAATGAAGCGAAATGAAGGGGATAAGGGGCTTCTAAATTCTTGGGGAAATTTTGGGAAGTAGGGAGGAATGTTAGGAAGCAGGGGAAAGTGGAATCACAGAGATTGAGTGAGGGGAAGGAGTCCAACAGGGCAAAACACAGGCCTAGCCTAGAAAATTGCCAAGTTGTGGCTAGAAACTAGGGTTTGTGCAAAAATGAGGAATTTGGGGGATCTCAGTGATGGGAAGTATTTAATGAGGTATATTAAGGATAGGGGAAGGTGTATGAACATCAGGATACAAGTTTTTCGATGATTTGACCATCCAAGAGAAATTACCTCCAAAACCCTAGGAGAGGGAAATGGACCTTACCAAGGCACAACTGAAGCATGAACGATGTGTAAAATGACTCTTTGGAATTTGACATGATGATGACAACCCTCTAAATGATGATACACTCAGCTGAATGGTGACATGGACTGACATTTGGACAACTTTGGAAGAAGTGAAAGCAAACCCTAGACCTAATGCCTAGTGACCAAATTTTGCTTGAAGACTCTTTGAAATGAAAAAATTTGACCTTGACACTTTAAAATGACTTTGAAAGAGCATGTTTGATCACTGGAGGAAGGCTGCAAAGGCTGACTCTAACATTGGCTCCAATGGGGATGGTAGCTCCTTGGAGGTGCCAAGAACGGCAGATCTGAAGGGGATAGGGGGCTTATAAATTCTTGGGGAAATTGTGGGAAGTAGGGAGGGATGTTAGGAAGTAGGGGAAAGTGGAATCACAGAGATTGAGTGAGGGGAAGGGGTCCAAAAGGGAAAAACACAGGCCTAGCCTAGAAAATTGCCAAGTTGTGGCAAGAAACTAGGGTTTGTGCAAAAATGAGGAATTTGGGGGATCTCAGTGATGGGAAGTGTTTAATGAGGTATATTAAGGATAGGGGAAGGTGTGTGAACATCAAGATACAAGTTTTTCGATGATTTGACCGTCCAAGAGAAATTACCTCCAAAACCTTAGGAGAGGGAAATGGACCTTACCAAGGCACAACTGAAACATGAACAAGATGCAAAATGACTCTTTGGAACCTGACATGATGATGAAATCCCTCTGAACGATGGTACACTCAGCTGATTGGTGACATGGACTGACATTTGGACAACTTTGGAAGAAGTGAAAGCAAACCCTAGACCTAATGCCTAGTGACCAAATTTTGTTTGAAGACTCATTGAAATGACAAAATTTGACCTTGACACCTTAAAATCACTTTGTAAGAGCATTTTTGATCACTGAAGGAAGGTTGCAAAGGCTGACTCTAACATTGGCTCCAATGGGGATGGTAGCTCCTTGGAGGTGCCAAGAACGACAGATCTTTGGGAGAGCAGACCAGTGCCTTATCCATTGGGCCATGGAATCAAAAACTCAAACTGAAATGCATGACTGAAAACTGATGACTTGATGACACAAATTGAATTTCACTCAACTAAAAACTAACTCGATACTTAAACACAACCGACAAAATGGAAATATGCTCAAAGTAGAGTTTATTCATCAAACCTACTCTAATTGTACTTTTCACCACCCGATCAAGTGTAATGGAACAGCCAATGCAACCATGTAAGCATGCTAGCTACTGTTTTATTTCTTCCCACATGCTTGCTTATGAACAACGAGAAATAACTACTGAAAGGCAACTCCCATGGAAACTTTGAACCAAGTGGACTGCTGATAAACTTGCAAAGCATAAATTGACTGGATGACTGCAAGAATATTGCGAATGGATCTTCATAAACATAGCTCTGGTCCAGATAATATCCATACCTTGATCTTAAACTTTTCCTCACATCTGCGGTGCTTTTCTTTGGTGATTGCAGCAAGCTGTCAAAAGGATCCTGAAATTCATGAAAAATCAAACTCTGTTGCTGATTCCAGACAGAACAAAAGTCTCCTTCATCAATCTCCTCATATGAATGGAAATCTGGACATGTGCTATGCAATGAACAATCTGTTAAACAAGACAATGAAGGTGACCTTTGAATAATATCATCATCAAAATTCTTTTCCGGCACATGGTTAGATAATGGAGCAGAATTTTTATAACAAACATCATCCAACACACGAGCAATGGGATCATCAAAAACTTGAGAAGAGTGCTGTAATGTATCCATTGAAACTGTATGACCTCCTTCTGGCTGTTCATCTTTTCTTTGAGATATATTATGAAGATTCTGCCTTATAAACTGAAATGCTTCAAAACAAAAGGGTATAGAATCTTCCTGCATCATCAAATCATATATTTCATCTTCCACAACTTCATCTGTAATCTGACCTTCAATTGTATTAGATGGCTGCAAATCTGATGTTACAAGCTGCTTAAAAATCTCGTTATCTGTCTCATCCTCACCATTAACACTGAGAGATTGCTGATTTCCTATGGGCTGCTCATTTGAAGATTTACTATGCAATTTTTTTCTCAAAAACTGAAATGATTCAAAACATAAAGGTACAGAGTCACCTTGAATCATTAAATCATGTGTGCCTACTTCCAAATCTTCAACTGCAACTTGACAATCAATGACTTTCGAGGGCTGAAAATCTGAATATGAGAAGTTTTCGTTGCCCTCAAGACGATCCAGATCAAGACTTGTTGAAGTTTGATTTCTGATTGCATGAAAGTTATCTCTAATGAACTGAAACGAATCAAAACACAAAGGCAAATATCCTTCACTTACATCAAAATTTTCTGCACTTTCCTCATCATTGCCATAGCTGATATGCATCGGTTGATCACTGTACTCGAGCTGCTGAAAGTGAACTTCCTCCTCGCACAAGCTAGCTGCTGATTTGTCTGCAAGATTAGATTCTTTTTTGAGAACATAATCATCATCATACTGATCGAACTGAGGCAATTCATCATCAAACATACACATCATATCAACAGCTCTCTCTTCTTCACACTGATCTACAAAACAATCACTATGACTACTGGGATCAGAAACAAAATGTTTTGGGTCAGCAACTTGTTCTTGAATGTCATTTTCATTTTTTGCAGTCATTTTCCGCACCATCTCTTCTATTGTGTTTACAAAAAGATCAAGATTTTCCTCTGAAAGTGTCAGCTGCTCTGAAACATTCTTCTTTTCTTCTTCCTTCAACCTTGCCCTCAAGATCAGCAAATGAGCCTCTACATTCACTGCCTTGTTCTGCATCTCGTGAAGTGTTGCAATATTCTTTTCTCTCAGCTGAAACTCCATTTCTGGATCAAGGATCAAAGGCACCCGGTAGTGCAAGAGAGCGTATCTAGGAGAAGGTCTTATATCAACTCGGCATCGAATAATAAATCAAGTTAAAATCTTAGCGTAAAATTGTTGTACCGTCCCTTCCGGCATTCTTTTCAATCGGTTATACCCATTGATATTCGAAGAGTTCTCGTCCGATCATCCACCAAGGAAAACTTTGGACAACCGCTCGAAAATCCGTGACGCTCGCATCAGGCAAAGCTTTGAACCAACTCTTCACTTTGCCTTGCAAAGAAAGAGCAAAAAGCCTAATACTAACATCTTCATCGTTAACTTCAAAATGATCTATAAAATTCTCAACATTCTGCACATGTTGCTCAGCATTGACATCATTACATTCACCATCAAATCTTGGTAGATATAGGTCATAATTTGCAGGAAAAGTATGAAGAACAGAAGGCAAAACAAGAGGTTTATACCGATCTCGAATTTTACAAGGTGTAGGGGCATGTACAAGTGCTGTGGGATCAGCTTGATTTTCTTGCTCATCACTCTGTCGAGATTCATCATAAGATGTGGGAAAAGTGAGGAGGCCAGGATCAAAGGGAAACTCAACATTTACACTCTTTGAATAAGTCGAGTGAAGATTTTGATGACCTTTCTCATACAACAAACTTTGAAAAACTTTCAGGATAGCTTCAAGACCAGCAAAGAAGTAATTTACGAGAAAGCAGGTTAGATCCTGAATACCATTCCACTTTAGATACCTGAACTTCGTGTAAGATCCTTCCATTTTCTCAGAGAAAGAGTCAGTCCTCCAGACTTTGAATTGGAGTCACCAGGTGAATGATTTCAGCCTTCTTATGTCTGATCGTTGTCCACCATCAACCATCAGATCTAAACTCGATACATGTACTGGGGGAATTCTCAAATCAAGGGACACATTCACAAGCTAAACCGGAGATCGACTGAAGCAGCTTTTATCTACTATGCACTCGCAGAGCAATGTGCAGTTCGAAGGCTACCTGGCGTGACTTCAGACTCCGTCTATAGCAAATGATAGTAACAAGCAAACCATTTTCTTCCCCAGTATGGTCGCCACTATGTTAGCACTCAAATCTACCTCAAGGCTGAAATGAAGTAAAACTCAAGGCTACATCAAACCACGCTCAGCCTCGTAGCTAGACCTACGAGGACAGGAGAGGGCTCTCTCCGTCAATCTCGAGAAAATAAGCAATAGAATGCGAGATGACTTACAATAAGAACTGATTTTAGGCTAGTAAAGAGATAGTTATGTTTGATTTTTGATTTTTTGGGTTTTCGCTGGAGTAATGGGAAAACAGATTTTGGGTCCGGGGATAAGGTCAGACCTTTGCAGAGTTCAAGCTGGGGCGAGGTAGGTGATGATCTTGATGCTTTGAATTGGATATATGGATAGATTAGACCGAAGAGGAGCTGAAGAGGGCAAAGAAGAACTTGGATCCTCTCCAAACAGCTGAAAACATATAGAACTAACCGAATTCAAAGGCTAAGCACTGTAAACAATGGATTCAACCTTAATCACTCATTCAACTTAGTTCAGAAGCATAATGAAAGGATGGCATACATTAAACATGAAGAAACTTACAATAAACAAAGAAGAAACATCATCAAGAACAGAACACCACAAGGATCCCAACAAGTGCCGCAAAACCCCTGATCTTTCCTTAGCCAAAATATGAAAAGTATGTACAATGATATCAAAAGTATCCCAAGAGTCCAACCTCTCCAACCCCTGAAAAGGATTGAGAAATTACAATATATAGAGCACTCTAACACCTTTCCCCACCTCTAGGGGTCGAATTCCCTCTTCAGGGATCAGTTTCAACCAATTCTAATCATGGAACTACAATCTAGGCAGCTAACAACTTGCCTCTAAAAGAGTGGAAACCGATCCATTACATGATTTTTTACTCATTTAAGAGTGAATCTTCTAGAAGAGATAAAAACAAGCCAAAGTTACATATCAAACATGAATTTACATCATAAAAACCCAAGAATTCTATCCATAAGCAAAACTGGTCCATAATAGGCGAAATACCGAGTCAAAAATTTCGAAAATTCAGAAAATTTCTAGGTGGTACGCTCCCGTAACTGCGTGGCCGCCATACCCAAAGCTGATTTATAAGCTCCCGATGTCGAAACGAGCTCATGATAGCTCGTTGGAAAGCCCCGGATGTCTACTTTCCAACCCAAGTGGAATTTCTGAATTTGGAGTTGATTTGACCCTCCAAAACCTCATTCTCCCAGAGGTACTTCCTGCTGGTGCAAAAGGTGGCAGCAAGGTGATTTTCATGGTGTTTTTGAGCTGTTTGACCATCCAGATTTTGTTAAAATGCTAAGTTGACTTCAGAGGATGCATATTTAACCATGACAAATCCAAAAATGTAAAAATCTCCTCCAGCAAGTGTCTCAAAAAAAAGCGAGCGCATGAGCGCGCGACCCACGTAGCTGCAAAACCTGTTTTTTAGACCAAAAATTTGAAAATGACAAAATTTTCTCCGAATTTGCCCAAATTCGGAGCGAAGACCCTCCATCATGTATTTTGCTCAGTAAATGAAGCCTCGGACAAAATCCGGAGTGGATCAGGCCTTTTCCGCCATTTTAGTGCTCTCCTGGTGCATGCAGCTCCTGTGGTGAAAACACTGTCTCGGTTGTATGTGTTGGTCTCTATCATGATCCTGTGAATGTACCTGCGCTGATGAAGAAGGCGAGACCCCTTCCACGCCATGTGGAGATAGTACTCGCGTTGCTGATGAAGTCAACGAGACCCCTTCCACCCCATGTGGAGATAGTACTCATCGTGATGCTGCAAACAAAGCTCTGTGGCCTCTCTGATATGCTACCACTACTAGCGCACTGCTATGCTCCATCTCAGTACATCAACCTCAACGATTGAGTCACTGTCCGACTCCTGCTCATACACTGACTCTGTCTCTGACATGGCCTGGAACAAGATATTGGCACTATGTATACTGATATGAAAGCAGTGAAGGCAAAGTTATAATGTATGTTTCAAACACCCAACAAATATCCCCCACTGTCAAAGCACCATAAGGAAACAAACCATGATAATATCTCAGTTTTAAATGGATTGGAAAAGGCACAATCTCTGTTTTGAATGCAAGTGAAATTTTGATCAAAGGGAGCGGGCAACTTTCAAAATATTGAACAAATCTTATCAAAGGAGATCATGGCATCATATAAATGTTTTTGTCCATGAGTAATAGCAACAAAAGTGTCAATGGACAGTTTGAAACAAAGTCATGAGAATGTTTTTACATTGGGCAGTGAGACATAATACAACCATAGTCACCATTGAACAAAGGTTTTAAAACATGGTATAATAATAACAATGGTCACAATGGCATAATAGGCATGAGAAAAATATGGTTTTGATATTATATGGAAGGCTGGACATATCACTGATATAAGATAAGCAACAAACTCATGCAACCACCCATATCATTTTAAAACCCTGAAAACGATATTGCCATGACTGTGGGGTTTAAATCCTCCATTTGAAATGTTTGAAACCACCAACGATGCCACCGGTGCATTTAAAAACATCAAGCAATTGCAAATAACCTGTTTGAAGGCCGATGAATCGATCCTAAGCAAGACTGGGTGCTCAAAATGAAGTTTCGAACCTCTGAATCTGCGTGGGTCACGCAGCCTCTGCGTGGGTCGCTCAGCCCAGGTGGGTCGCGCCCCTTGCAAACTTACACTGCTGAACTGAACTGCGTGGGTCGCTCTGCCCAGGTGGGTCGCTCGGCCTCTGCGTGGGTCGCGTTTCTTTTGCAGGAAGCGTTTGGAGGCCTTCCCGGTGTCCAAATCGGGCGTGTGATAGCTCGTTGGAAAGCTATTGGAGTCTACTTTCCAAAAAAAGTGGAATTATGCAATTTGGATTCCATTTACCCTGTCAAAAACCAAATCTCCCAACACTAGTCAAAATGAGCAGAATGAGGCTGCCTCAAGGCAGAGCGCTGTTGCAATCAACTTTTGAAGGTCTTCCTCAACTCCAAATTGAGCTCATGATAGCTCATTGGAAATGTGTTTCAGTCTAGTTATCATTTGACTCATCAAGCAAGTCATTTGGCCAAACATGCTAGGAGAAAAATTGATTTTCCCAAGGTCACTTCAGAGGTGCATTCAATTCTTCTGAGGCAACGGAATTTTTGACATTTCTCTAAAACCATGATACCTGTGTAAAACGGGAAGGAGGTTTTTCTTCCTTGGGATGTTGTGGAAAAAAACCTCTCTCAGTTTTCCAAAATTCATCTTTGATTGCTCTGAAACATCTTTTGAGTGAAACTTACCCCGATGTGTGAAACAAGGAATTTTGTCGAAATGAAGCGAAATGAAGGGGATAAGGGGCTTCTAAATTCTTGGAGAAATTTTGGGAAGTAGGGAGGGATGTTAGGAAGCAGAGGAAAGTGTAATTGCAGAGATTGAGTGAAGGGAAGGGGTCCAAAAGGGCAAAACACAGGCCTAACCTAGAAAACTGCCAAGTTGTGGCAAGAAACTAGGGTTTGTGCAAAAATGAGGAATTTTGGAGATCTCAGTGATGGGAAGTGTTTAATAAGGTATATTAAGGATATGGGAAGGTGTGTGAACATCAGGACAGAAGTTTTTCCGATGATTTGACCATCCAAGAGAAATTACCTCCAAAACCCTAGGAGAGGGAAATGGACCTTTCCTAGGCACAACTGAAGCATGAACGAGGTGTAAAATGACCCAACGGAACTTGACATGATGATGAAAACCCATTGAATGATGATACACTCAACTGAATGGTGACATGGACTGACATTTGGACAACTTTGGAAGGAGTGAAAACAAACCCTAGACCTAATGCCTAGTGACCAAATTTTGCTTGAAGACTCAATGAAATGACAAAATTTGACCTTGACACTTTAAAATCACTTTGAAAGAGCATGTTTGATCACTGAAGGAAGGCTGCAAAGGCTGACTCTAACATTGGCTCCAATGGGGATGGTAGCTCCTTGGAGGTGCCAAGAACGACAGATCTTTGGGAGAGCAGACCAGTGCTTTATCCATTGGGCAATGGAATCCAAAACTCAAACTGAAATGCATGACTGAAAACTGATGACTTGACGACAAAAATTGACTCTCACTCAACTAAAAACTGACTCGATACTTAAACACAACCGACAAACTGGAAAAGATGCTCAAAGTAGAGCTTATTCAATACAACCTACTCTAATTGTGCTTTTCACCACCCGATCAACTGTAATGGAACAGCCAATGCAACCATGTAAGCATGCTGCCGGCTGTTTGATTTCTTCCCACATGCTTACTGATGCACAGAAAAAGGAAAGAATCGAAAGGCAACTCCCATGGAAACTTTGAACCAAGTGGACTGCTGATAAACTTGCAAAGCATAAATTGACTGGATGACTGCAAGAATATTGCGAATGGATCTTCATAAACATAGCTCTGGTCCAGATAATATCCATACCTTGATCTTAAACTTTTCCACACATCTACGGTGCTTTTCTTTGGTGATTGCAGCAAGCTGTCAAAAGGATCCTGAAATTCATGAAAAATGAAACTCTGTTGCTGATTCCAGACTGAACAAAAGCCTCCTTTATCAATCTCCTCATATGAATGGAAATCTTGACATGTGCTATGCAATGAACAACCTGTTAAACAAGACAATGAAGGTGACCTTTGAACAAGATTATCATCAACATTCTTTTCCAGCACATGGTTAGCTAATGGAGCAAAATTTTTATAACAAACATCATCCAACACACGAGCAATAGGATCATCAAAAACTTGAGAAGACTGCTGCAATGTATCCATTGAAACTGTATGACCTCCTTCTGGCTGTTCATCTTTTCCTTGAGATATATTACGAAGATTCTGCCTTATAAACTGAAATGCTTCGAAACAAAAGGGTATAGAATCTTCCTGCATCATCAAATCATGTATTTCATCTTCCACACCTTCATCTGTAATCTGACCTTCAATTGCATTGGATGGCTGCAAATCTGATGCTACAAGCTGCTCAAAAATCTCATTATCTGTCTCATCCTCAACATTAACACTGAGAGATTGCTGATTTCCTATGGGTTTCTCATTTGAAGATTTACTATGCAATTTTTTTCTCAAAAACTGAAATGATTCAAAACAAAATGGTACGGAGTCACCTTGTATCATTAAATCATGTGTGCCCACTTCCAAGTCTTCAGCTGCAACTTGACAATCAATGACTTTTGGGGGCTGCAAATCTGAATATGAGAAGTTTTCGTTTCCCTCAAGATGATCCAGATCAAGACTTGTTGACATTTGATTTCTGATTGCATGGTAGTTGTCTCTAATGAACTGAAACGAATCAAAACAAAAAGGCAAAGATCCTTCACTTACATCAAAATTTTCTGCACTTTCCTCATCATTGCCATAGCTGATATGCATCGGTTGATCACTGTACTCGAGCTGCTGAAAGTGAACTTCCTCCTCACACAAACTAGCTACTGATTTGTCTGCAAGATTAGATTCTTTTTGGAGAACATAATCATCATCATACTGATCAAACTGAGGCAATTCATCATCAAACATACACATCATATCAACAGCTCTCTCTTCTTCACACTGATCTATAAAACAATCACTATGACTATTGGGATCAGAAACAAAATGTTTTGGGTCAGCAACTTGTTCTTGAATGTCATTTTCATTTTTTGCAGTCATTTTCCGCACCATCTCTTCTACTGTGTTTACGAAAAGATCAAGATTTTCCTCTGAAAGTGTCAGCTGCTCTGAAACATTCTTCTTTTCTTCTTCCTTCAACCTTGCCCTCAAGATCAGCAAATGAGCCTCTACATTCAATGCCTTGTTCTGCATCTCGTGAAGTGTTGCAATATTCTTTTCTCTCAGCTGAAACTCCATTTCCGGATCAAAGGCACCCGGGTAGTGCAAGAGAGCAGATCTAGGAGAAGGTCTTATATCAACTGGCATCGAATAATAAACTTGGTTAAATCTAGCAGAAAATTGTTGTACTATCTCACCTGGCATTCTTTTCAACCGGTTATACTCCTCTATAATCAACAAAAAATAATGTTCGATCATCCACCTGTCAAGGAAAACTTTGACCAACTGCTGGAAATCTGAAATGCTCGCATCAGGCAGGGCTTTAAACCAACTCTTCACTTGGCCTTGCAAAGAAAGAGCAAAAAGCCTAATACTAACATCTTCATCATCAACTTCAAAAAGATCTAGAAAAGTCTCAACATTCTGCACATGTTGCTCAACATTGACATTGTTACATTCACCGTCAAATCTTGGTAGATATAGGTCATAATTTGCAGGAAAAGTATGAAGAACAGAAGGCAAAACAAGAGGTTTATACCGATCTGGAATTTTACAAGGTGTAGGGGCATGTACAAGTGCTGTGGGATCAGCTTGATTTTCTTTCTCATCACTCTGTAGAGATTCATCATAAGATGTGGGAAAAGTGAGGAGGCCAGGATCAAAGGGAAACTCAACATTTACACTCTTTGAATAAGTCGAGTGAAGATTTTGATGACCTTTCTCATACAACAAACTTTGAAAAACTTTCAGGATAGCTTCAAGACCAACAAAGAAGTAATTTACGAGAAAGCAGATTAGATCCTGAATACCATTCCACTTCAGATACCTGAACTTCGTGTAAGATCCTTCCATTTTCTCAGAGAAAGAGTCAGTCCTCCAGACTTCGAATTGGAGTCACCAGGTGAATGATTTCAGCCTTCTTATGTCTGATCGTTGTCCACCATCAACCATCAGATCTGATCTTGATACATATACTGGGGCAATTTTCAAATCAAGGGACACATCCACAAGCTAAACCGGAGATCGACTGAAGCAGCTTTTATCTACTATGCACTCGCAAAGCAATGTGCAGTTCGAAGGCTACCTGGCGTGACTTCAGACTCCGTCTATAGAAAATGACAGTAACAAGCAAACCATTTTCTTCCCCAGTATGGTCGCCACTATGTTAGCACTCAAATCTACCTCAGGCTGAAATGAAGTAAAACTCAAGGCTACATCAAACCACGCTGAGCCTCGTAGCTAGCCCTACGAGGACAGGAGAGGGCTCTCTCCGTCAATCTCGAGAAAATGAGCAATAGGATGCGAGATGACTTACAATAGGAAATGATTTTAGGCTAGTAAAGAGATAGGTATGTTTGATTTTTGGTTTTTTGGGTTTTCGCTGGAGTAATGGGAAAACAAATTTTGGGTCCGGGGATAAGGTCAGACCTTTGCAGAGTTCAAGCTGGGGCAAGGTAGGTGATGATCTTGATGCTTTAAATTGGATATATGGATAGATTAGACCGACGAGGAGCTGAAGAGGGCAAAGAAGAACTTGGATCCTCTCCAAACAGCTGAAAACATATAGAACTAACTGAATTCAAAGGCCAAGCACCGTAAACAATGGATTCAACCTTATTCACTCATTCAATTTAGTTCAGAAGCATAATGAAAGGATGGCATACATTAAACATGAAGAAACTTACAGTAAACAAAGAAGAAACACCATCAAGAACAGAACACCACAAGGATCCCAACAAGTGCCGCAAAACCCCCGATCTTTCCTTAGCCAAAATATGAAAAGTATGTACAATAGTATCAAAAGTATCCCAAGAGTCCAACCTCTCCAACCTCTGAAAAGGATTGAGAAATTACAATATATAGAGCACTCTAACACCTTTCCCCACCTCTAGGGGTCGAATTCCCTCTTCAGGGATCAGTTTCAACCAATTCTAATCATGGAACTACAATCTAGGCACCTAACAACTTGCCTCTAAAAGAGTGGAAACTGATCCATTACATGATTTTTTACTCATTTGAGAGTGAATCTTCTAGAAGAGATAAAAACAAGCCAAAGTTACATGCCAAACATGAATTTACATCATAAAAACCCAAAAATTCTATCCACAAGCAAAACTGGTCCATAATAGGCGAAATACTGAGCTGGCAACTGAAAATTTAGGAAAAATTTCAGGTGGGTCGCTCCTGAACTGTGTGGGTCGCTCATGTTCCAGGCTGGATTTGAGGTAGCTCCGCATCCAAATTGAGCTCATGATAGCTCATTGGAAAGCCCCCCCCCCCCCGGATGTCTACTTTCCAAGCCAAGTGGAATTTCGAATTTGGAGTTGATTTGACTCTCCAAAACCTCATTCTCCCAGAGGTACTTCCTGCTGGTGCAAAAGGTGGCAGCAAGGTGATTTTCATGGTGTTTTTGAGCTGTTTGACCATCCAGATTTTGTTGAAATGCTAAGTTGACTTCAGAGGATGCATAATTAACCATGAAAAATCCAAAAATGTAAAAATCTCCTCCAGCAAGTGACTCAAAAAAAAGTGAGCGCATGAGCGCGCGACCCACGTAGCTGCAAAACCTGTTTTTTAGACCAAAAATTTGAAAATGACAAAATTTTCTCTGAATTTGCCCAAATTCGGAGCAGAGGTCCTCCATCATGTGTCCTACCCAGTCAATGAAGCCTTGGCCAAAATCCGGAGTGGATCAGGCCTTTTCCGCCATTTTAGTGCTCTCCTGGTGCATGCAGCTCCTGTGGTGAAAACACTGTCTCGGTTGTATGTGTTGGTCTCTATCATGATCCTGTGAATGTACATGTGCTGATGAAGAAGGCGAGACCCCTTCCACGCCATGTGGAGATAGTACTCGCGTTGCTGATGAAGTCAACGAGACCCCTTCCACCCCGGGTGGAGATAGTACTCGTCGTGATGTTGAAACAAAGCTCTGTGGCTTCTCTGATATGTTACCACTACTGGTGCACTGCTATGCTCCATCTCAGTACATCAACCTCAACGATTGAGTCACTGTCTGACTCCTGCTCATACTCTGACTCTGTCTCTGACATGGCTTTGAACAAGATATGTGCAATATGTATACTGATATAGATGCAGTGAAGGCAAAGTTATAATGTATGTTTCAAACACCCAACAAATATCCCCCACTGTCAAAGCACCATAAGGAAACAAACAATGATAATAGCTCTGTTTTAGGTGGATTGGAAAAGGCACAATCTCTGTGTTTAAATGCAAGTGAACTTTGATCAAAAGGAGCGGGCAACTTTCAAAATTTTGAACAAATTATATCAAAGGAGAGCATGGCATCAAAAGAATGTGTTTGTCTATGAGTAATAACCACAAAGGTCTCAATGGGCAGTTTGAAACAAAGTCATGAGAATATTTTTACATTAGGCAGTGAGACTCATTACAACCACAGTCACCATGAAACAAAGGGTTTTAAACATGGTATAATAATAGCAATGGTCAAAATGGAAAAATGGGCATGAGAGCAATATGGTTTTGATATTATATGCAAACTTGGATGTATCACTGCCATGAGATAGCAAACAAACTCATTCAACCATTCATTTTCATTTTAAAACCCTGAAAACAAGAATGCTATGACTGTGGGGTTTTAAATCCTCCGTTGAACATTTGAAACCACCAATGATGCCACCAATGCATTTCAAAAACATCAATCAATTGATAAAAACCTATTTGAAGGCCAGTTGCATCGATTCCAAGCAAGGCTGGGCGCTCAGAATGAATCTCGAAACCCTGTGTCTGCGTGGGTCGCGCAGCCTCTGCGTGGGTCGCGCAGCCCCTGCGTGGGTCGCTCGGGCCCTAGGTGGGTCGCTCGGGCCCCTTGCCACATAGTGCATTTTGCAGGAAGTGTTTGGAGGCCTTCCTGGTGTCCAAATCGGGCGTGTGATAGCTCGTTGTAAATATATTGGAGTCTACTTTCCAACACAAGTGGAATTAGGCAATTTGGATTTCATTTACCCTGTCAAAAATCAAATCTCCCAACACTAGTCAAAATGATCAGAATGAGGCTGCCTCAAGGCAGAGTGCTGTTGCAGTCAACTTTTGAAGGTCTTCCTCAACTCCAAATTGAGCTCATGATAGCTCATTGGAAAGGTATTTCTGTCTAGTTATCATTTGACTCATCATGCAAGTCATTTGGCCAACCATGCTAGGAGATATCTTGATTTTCCCAAGGTCACTTCAGAGGTGCATTCAATTCTCCTGAGGCAACGGTATTTTTGACATTTCTCCAAAACCATGATACCTGTGTAAACAGTGAAGGAGGTTTTTCTTCCTTGGGATTTTGTGGACAAAAACCTCTCTCAGGTTTCCAAAATTCATCTTTGATTGCTCTGAAAAATCTTTTGAGTGAAACCGATCCCGATGTGTGGAACAAGGGATTTTGTCGAAATGAAGCGAAATGAAGGGGATAAGGGGCTTCTAAATTCTTGGGGAAATTTTTGGAAGTAGGAAGGGATGTTAGGAAGTAGGGGAAAGTGGAATCACAGAGATTGAGTGAGGGGAAGGGGTCCAAAAGGGCGAAACACAGGCCTAGCCTAGAAAATTGCCAAGTTTTGGCAAGAAACTAGGGTTTGTGGGAAAATGAGGAATTTGGGGGATCTCAGTGATGGGAAGTGTTTAATGAGGTATATTAAGGATATGGGAAGGTGTGTGAACATCAGGATACAAGTTTTTCCGATGATTTGACCATCCAAGAGAAATCACCTCCAAAACCCTAGGAGAGGGAAATGGACCTTACCTAGGCACAACTGAAGCATGAACGAGATGTAAAATGACTCTTTGGAACCTGACATGATGATGGCAACCCAACCTGACATGATGATGGCAACCCTCTGAATGATGGTACAATCAGCTGAATGGTGACATGTACTGACATTTGGACAACTTTGGAAGAAGTGAAAGCAAACCCTAGACCTAATGCCTAGTGACCAAATTTTGCTTGAAGACTCATTGAAATGACAAAATTTGACCTTGACACCTTAAAATCACTTTGTAAGAGCATGTTTGATCACTGAAGGAAGGCTGCAAAGGCTGACTCTAACACATACCATTGAGCATCCCTGGACTCCTCGACATGCCACCGTACACTACTGCCTACCCCTGTACACCACTGGATTTCCGTTGCTACTGTTGTAGCATCTCGTGTCCTTCCTGTGTCATCGTACCTGACAATCCTCTTAGGTACTCAATGTGATGTGAGTTTCTCCTTCTACTCCATAATGCCATCCAAAACACTACGACACACCACCATGCATCTCCATGCGCACCTGCGATCCACTGCTCAACACTCAATGCTCCTACATACCCTTGGATGCCATGACTAGCTGTGATAGTACACGTCGGCCCGCAATCGACTGACACCATCGCGTCCACCATCGCATCACCATAACTTTCGATGAATGGATTCCCCCTCCAAACCCTCCCTAAGGGACCAGAGTGTTGATTTATGGTAGCATCGGATGTGCTCTAGCCTTGTAACTTTGTACATAGGCTAGGACACATGTATTCCATAAAACCCAGAAATGGTTTTGGAAACTTCCACTTAGAGATGGTTTAATTAATTTAATTAATCGTTTTTTAATGTTTTCCTAAGTCTAAACATAGAGAAACTTATTAATTAAAGGGTATTAATTAAACTAAGTGTGAATCTTCTAGATAATGTCATGGATCACCTCCAAGTTAATCTTAGCCCTTGATTATGTTTTAATCTTGGCCGTTGAAGGCTCAACGAAAGATTATAAGGAGGGTGAGAGGCCTATCGAAAACACATTGAGACACTTGAGCCATTGAGAATTTTCGAATTTGTGTGAGGAGACACAACTTTGATAAGAATCGAATCAGTAGGGCAGGGTTTGCTAAGTGATTTTGATTTAGTGATCAGATTCAGAGAGGGGCAAAAGTAGAGACTGGTTAGGACCAGGAGTGCATTTCAGAGAGAGGCAGCAGTGACAAAGAGAGAGACAACACAGTTTTCTAAAGAGGTGACACAGTCCCTGTAAGAAATCATGCAGAAGCAGCGTAGTGTCTCCTGGAGTCAGCCCAAAGATAGCTAGAGGCTGGGGTTTCTTAGCCAGGAGGGCCAAAATCTAGTCTTAGATCAGCTAGATCAGTTGCAGAGGAAGGTGACACAGTTCCTCAAGCTTGCCCACGCAGGCTTATGCAGTTCCAGCGTAAGAAATCACACAGAGGCAGTGAGGGCTTCACCAACGCTGTCAGATCCGCCGGAGACTTGCAGAGTGAGGTATATCTCACATCACCGGATTGTCTATATTTCTCTGAAGGGTTTGCCGGATGTTGGCATCCTAGTTGTACTCAAGATTCTGTTGCTTAATAATACAAACCCTCAGATCTGCTACGCCAGTTTTCCCGAGTTGGGTTTTTCAGGGACTTTTTCCAAAAATAACTGTGTCAAATGTGGATGTTTTTCATTGTATATTGTCCAGATTGTTTTAGCACTTAGATTTATTCCGCAACATTATTTGTGTAGACTGCTTAAGAAATTACTTTGATATTTCACTGTAATGAAATAATTATGAAACATAATAGAAGAAGTAATTCAGATTTGTTGCGGTAGGAATCCAGATCTAGGATTTTTCACATGGTATCAAAGCTTATTCCAGCTGAAGTGTAGGTGAAACACAAGTGAACCAGTAGATCAATGCTGAAGAGTCTGGGATCTGCGTAAGCAGTAGCGTACCCTCCTAGAAATTACGATGTCCAGGCCAGGGGGGCATTCCAGCGCAGAAAAGGCTCCCTCTGAGAGAGTTGACAGAGCGGTAAGCTTTTTCAGTTGTAGAAGAGGCAGTGTAGCAGACCAACGTAGCTGAAGGACACAATCACTGCACAACAGTAAGAGCCATTGCATAAGCGTCAGAAAATTTCTGAAAAACAGAGATTGGGGGCTTTCTTGACCTCATAGATTTTCTTACTCAAAGAAGCTCAGTTTCTTCCATGTAGCAGCAGAAGCAGTGACTTACTCCACAAGGAGTGTGTAAGTCTAGCTGAGCAGAGGGTTAGAGAAAGAAATCGACAGTTGAGGAGATGGCCAACAACGGACTGCGTGACCAAGATAGATTGGAGGGTGCCTCCAACTATGTTATTTGGAAATCAAGGATAGAGTTTCTCCCTGATGAGCATGATCTGAAGGCCCTCATAGAGAGTGCATGTGCAGAACCTTTGGATGCAGCACATCTGAGACAATTCAAGAAGAATATGGCAAGAGCCAAGAAATTGATCCTAGATGGTGTGAAGGATCATATCGTACCCCACATAGCAGCAAAAGGCACTGCTTGAGAAATGTGGGTAGGGCTGGAAAAGCTATACTAAGGATCTTCCGAGCAGCGGAAGATGTACCATGAAGAGAAGATGCGTAATACCAAGATGAAGAAGGGAGAGCATTTTTACTCCTTGTCTCATATTCAGAATAACTGAGACCAACTGTCAGCAGTTGGGTCTGCTCCTAGAGACTTAGAGCTAGTAAGGCTCACTCTGAACTCTGTTTTAGAGGACTATTAGGTCTTTGTCCGAAGTATTCTGGGCAAAGAAAGACTTCTAGGATGGGAAGCGATGTGGGAAGCCTTACAACAAGAAGAGTTGAGGAGAGATCTCCTCAAAATCCATTTAGAGGATGGCAGCAGTGGTTCAAAGGTCAAGGAGGAAGAAGATAACACTGCCCTTGCATCAAAGGGGCAATAGAAGCAGAAGAAGAAAGATCTGTCCAAGATCAAGTGCTTTAAGTGTGGGGAAATGGGACATTATGCCACACAGTGTCCTCTTAAGAAAAAGGATAAAGAGGAGAAGGAAGATCCACAAGCAAGAGCTGCCAAGATTGAGGCAAAAAAAGATTGTACTATGTTAGCTCATATTTCGAAAGGAGAGAAGTGGGCTGACTTGGAGTTGTAGATCCCTACAAGTGGACTCTTGGATCACCTACAAGTGGACTCTTGGAGTTGTAGATCCCTACAAGTGGACTCTTGGATCACATGTGAGCTACGACAGCCTAACGATAGTAGCAGGATGGACAATTGCAGTGTAGGATAAGAAGACAATGCAGTGGTTAGCAGTACTAGAGCCTAATCAACACATAGAGGGAGCAACAACATTAGCAGTTGAGCAGTAGCAACGTAGTGCACACTGGTGCAACGCAGTGCATTGTAGTGCTCACACAGTGCAGAGCAACAACAACACAGTTTTTCAGAGAGCTACTGCAGAAGTTAGCAACAGTCAGTCTTATTTTTCCAGATGCAGTTTCACTTGTCCAATTTCAGATGTTTTTTCTGTTGCAATTAGCAAGAGTGCAGCAGTGCAACAGCAACAATAGATGAGCAATAGCAGCATATGAGCAGCAACAATAGTAGATGAGCAGCAGCAGGAGATGAGCAGCAACCGCTCAATGCACAAGTGGTGCAGCGCAGTGCAGAGTAGTGCTCACGCAATGCAACAACATAGTTGCAGAATTCAGAGGGAGTTGCAGTATCGTAGCAGTTGGCAACAGTATGCAGAGTCAGCAGCAGTACAGTTGCAACATTTTTTGTGCAGTGTTGGTGAGCAACATCAACATCGCAACAACAGATGTTACAGAAGTCAGAGCAACACAGTGAGTTGTCTTTCTAGAGCACTTTCCTCGCTAAGAGGGAGTGTTGATTTATGGTAGCATCGGATGTGCTCTAGCCTTGTAACTTTGTATATAGGCTAGGACACATGTATTCCATAAAACCCAGAAATGGTTTTGGAAAATTCCACTTAGAGATGGTTTAATTAAATCAATTAATCGTTTTTTAATGTTTTCCTAAGTCTAAACTTGGAAACTAATTAATTAAAGGGTATTAATTAAACTAAGTGTGAATCTTCTAGATAAATTCATGGATCACCTCCAAGTTAATCTTAGCCCTTGATTATGCTTTAATATTCGCTATTGAAGGCTCAATAGAAGATTATAAGGAGGGTGAGGGGCCTATGGAAAACACATTGAGACACTTGAGCCATTGAGCATTTTCGAATTTGTGTGAGGAGACCCAACTTTTGATCAGAATCGAATCAGTAGGGCAGGGTTTGCGAAGTGATTTTGATTTAGTGATCAGATTCAGAGAGGGGCAGAAGCAAAGACTGGTCAGGAGGACCAGGAGTGCATTTCAGAGAGAGGCAGCAGTGACGCAGAGAGAGACAACGCAGTTTTATGAAGAGGTGACACAGTCCCTGCAGGAAATCACGTAGAAGCAACACAGTGTCTCCTGGAGTCAGTCCAGAGATAGCTAGAGGTAGGGGTTTCTGAGCCAGGAGGGCCAAAATCCAGTCTTAGATCAGCTAGATCAGTTGCAGAGGAAGGTGACGTAGTTCCTCAAGCTTGCCCACATAGGCTTATGCAGTTCCAGCGTAAGCAATCACACAGAGGCAGTGAGGGCTTCACCAACGCTGTCAGATCAACCAAAGACTTGTAGAGTGAGGTATATCTCACATTTTTCACTAGATTGTCTAGATTTCTTTGAAATTTTTGCTGGATGTTGGCACCCTAGTTGTACTCAAGATTCTGCTACTTAATAATACAAATCCTCAAATCTGCTGCACCAATTTTCCCGAGTTGGGTTTTTTCGGGGACTTTGTCCAAAAATAACTGTGTCAAATGTGGATGTTTTTCATTTTATTTTGTTCAGATTGTTTCAGCACGTAGATTTATTCCGCAACATTATTTGTGTAGACTGCTTCTGAAATTACTTTGATATTTCACTGTAATGAAATAATTATGGAACATAATAGAAGTAATTCAGAGTTGTTGCAGTAGGAATCCGGATCTAGGATTTCATACCGAGAAGTGAATCTCCCTAGGTACTAATAGCGATGCCATCACTGCTCTGCTCCTCTGTGTCGTCTCTACCACACATAACTGTGGAGAATCCCTAGCCCCATACAAGGCACTGTTTGGTGGCCTACCAATGCCACCTCCTCCAACAATCTCCTGTCAGAGTGTGCTAACCCCATGCATAACTAGCATACCAAGATGACCCATGGAGTCCTGAAGCAACAAAATTGAAATCTTGTGGACTTTAATGTAAAAATACACAAAAGGTATTTGTAATAATAATTTATTAATATATAAAAATGTACAAGTATGATAAATGTTACAATGAAGGCATGCTTATATACCTATGTAGGTGCCCAGTCATGAATGGTAATGTTCTTATGGACATGCCTCTTCAATAATTAATCATTAATTAACTACAAATATGATTTACTATTCCTTCATTTATATTTATTCTATTTTTATATAAATTATATTCATATTATTGCCCATTTCTTCAAAAGCTTTGTCCTCAAAGCTTATCGTTGACAATTTCCTTCACTTTTCTCACGTCATTTTTTATACCTCAACATGTATCGTTGGTAATATTATTTTGGAATAATTTTTTTTTTTTAAATAAATAAATAAATATATATATATATATATATATATATATATATATATTTGTAAAGTAACTTTATAATTCTAATAAGGTAACTCTAATAATTCTCATAAAGTACTTTATACCTTATAAAAATTTAAGAGTTGTGTCATATAGGTAATTTGACTCATACGATCGTGTTTAGACTTACGCGTCCCCTCTATTCAATTTGTATTGTGTTGTCGCTGGAAGGGAAAATTGTGGAATAGATGACAAGACGGTGAGATTGTCACTGGAATCCCTGCGGAGAGCCTCGTTGACCAAGACTTTAGAGAAACACTGGGGATCGTTTCTTGAGATCAACTCTCTCCTGGCGATGGCTACATCTGACTCCCTTCTCATAACATCCCAAACATCGTCGTAGGCAATGACGAGGAATTCATCCTCTTTGCTCAGTTGCACCTGCTGCACATCTGGGTCCGCACACAGAGGAATGCAGGCCTTCAGCTGCAAGTCCTCGAGTGCCCTGGAGACTACCAACTAGCGATTGAGATACTTGTCTTTAGTCAGAAAACCCCTAAGGGACTTGATCCGCGATCACTCGGCGCTCGTGGTGGCCTTGTGATCAGTGGACATGTCAACAACTATGCCGCCCCTTTTCCCCAAAACTGCCCGACAGACGCCAACATTGATGACCACAAGCGACTTTCCTGACACCATGGCTAGAAGCGTCGTCCTCCTGGACGTGATGTGGGCCTTTGCTAGAGCATCGTCGGCCTTGAGGAAAGCATTCTTGAGGGCTTTCTCAACTCTTGCTCCTATTCCTACTCCTCCCTCAGAAAAACCGACGTCGCACTCGCCCTCGCCCTCGCAAAGTATCAAATTGAGGTGGTTTTCTTTAATAAATCTCGCTGCATGCCTGCTGCAATGTCAGCCGAACACTCCATAGAATGCTAACTTGATCGAAATAGAATAGAAATACCCACAAGGCTCTCTACTATGCTCTCACGGATTTACTTCTCATTCCTTCATGTCCAAACACTTCATTTTTGCATATAAATAGATTTTCGATTCAAGCTTGGGTCTCTGGGCATGTGCTCTTGATAGCCTTTTTCCTAGACTCTTGTGCTTCACATTGCTTATTTTTTTTCTTCCGTTACCCGCTCAATAACCAATTTCTTGAAGTCTTCTTTATTGCCTTATGTTAAAACTTCTCCTTGAACTAATTTGTCTGTAAATTCCTCAACACCATCAAGTTCCCAATCAATATTGCACACAATCATATGCTCTTTGGGGTACATGATTTGTACAACTGTGTCTTGCTTTATCTCATCCTTTTTGAAAGGTTGATAGAAGTAAGGTAAGAAATATTCATACTTCTTGACACTTTCTTGTTTCAATCAAGGTTGCGAGGGAGCGCCACCTCACTCGACCCAACTCCCAATTTGCACTCCGTGCGGGAGCACATAGGAGCAACCTCGGGGGGAGCGATTTCGGGAGTGTGCTGTCGAGGTCCAAAAAATGCTCCCTGGTTTTCAAGGAGTGTTTTAGGGAGTGCTCGGGAGCGATCACTCCCCAAGCACCCCCTCTTTAAAAAAGACGCTTTGGGAGCGCTTTTTTTAAGGAGGGAGCACTCGGGGAGCGAGCGCTCCTCTCTCAAAAAAAGCGCTCTCGCCCAAGGATGTTTTCAGCGGCCGCGCAAGCAGAGAAGGGAGCTCGTGAAGGAGATTTTGGAGGGTAAGAAGGGGAGGGGAGGGGAGGGGAGGGGAGGGGGGGTGGGGGGAAGATAGAAAACCCTCCCTCTCCCTTACTATCATCATTCTCAATTTGCGAGAAAGAGAGAGCAAGAGAGAGAAAGGAGCTTGGAGCTTGGAGAGAGCAAGAGAGAGGAGCTTGCAAGGGATATTACAGCTTGGGATTGAAGGCCAAAGAAGTAGGATCTACACTCTAATCTAGAATATATTTTTTTTTATATGTTGCATTTTAATTTTTTGCAAAATGAAAAAATGAAAATGTTTTATTCTCTCATTCCCATTCCCATTTGGCATTCCTCCATTTTTTTTGTAGGCTAAAAACATGAAATATCATGGCTATATGGCTTGGCATTTTCTTCTTGTTGTTCCCTTTTTTGTTATTATGGTGTTGGAGAGTAGAAGAAAGAGGGCAATTCAAGAAGAGGAGGATGAAGAATTGGGTTACAGTGGTTTTGATGAAAATCCTGAAGAGAAGTACCTTGGTGAGGAGGAAGGGGAGAGTGGAGATAATGAGACCACACCAACTAAAACTGACCAAACACCATTGTGGAAATATGTTTCTAGGCCTGAAGCAGGGAAAGGGGGTGGAACCACCAAATTTTTTTCCCCCATTGCAATACACAATACACAGGTTCATATATTCGTGCCATGGGATGGAGATAAAAAAGTAGGAATCAAAACTTGTGTAAGTGTGTCAGCAATAGGTAGAGCCAGATACATAAGGGAAGAGGAGGAAGCCCAATACAAATCTAAAATATTTAAGGGTTTCTTAGAACCTAATCCACCATCACATCATGCACAAAGAAGTCCATCAACTTCCACCCATGGCAGTGTGTATGGAGGCACACCTTGCATAGGAGCAAACATCTCTTTAAGGTGTAGAACCATATCAGATTTCCTTGACGAAGGGTCTAGGAATGATGTGGATTCAAAGATTTTCTGGTTTCTCTATGCATGTGGCGTACCATTCAATGTTCTTCGCTCACCTTATTGGCATGAAATGGTTTCCGCCATTAATGATGCCCCCAAAGGATACAAGAGCGCTGGGTATGACAAGGCTAGAACCATGGAACTTGATTATGAAAAAGAAAACATAACTCATTCTTTGAGTAGAATGACAAGTTCTTGGAATGAGCATGGGGTGTCCATTGTATCTGATGGATGGACAAATGTAAAAGGCAAGCCATTGATAAGTGTTCTGTTATGAATATAATTCATAACAAATAGAATGAATACAAATAAATGTAGATAATAAATAACAAGATAATGATTATTTAAATAGTCATTAGTTAACTGAAAAGGCATGTCGACATGCCCAGTCATGAAAGGCCACCTGCCTAGGTATATAAGCAGGGCCTCATTGTAACATTCAATCATCACTTATACATTTTGTATATTAATAAATTGTTATTATAATTACCTCTTGTGTATTTTTACATTTAAGTAAACAAGCCTACAATTCTGTTGCTCCAGTGGTATTAGAGCCATGTCGCACAATATAGTCTTACGAGCCTTTGAACGTTGTTTACCACACAACAGGCCATTACGTGTATATCCTGAAGAAATTGAGCAGATTAGAAAAATTCAAAAAAAGCTTTAGAAATTAGAAAAGTCATGTGCAAAAGCTACAACATGTTTTAAGAAAAGTTATGAAGAAATCCATATTAAGCAAGAAGATTTGCAAGAATTAAATGAAGATGATTATGATGAAGAGAAAGGTGTTGGAAGTGAAAAGGACCTTAAGAAAGAGAAACATTTTTCTCCAGTACAAGAAGCACTTCTTGTTTATGACAAAATATTGGGAGGAGAATTTGATGTAAAGGTGAATGAGGAAACTGATGAAAAGAGAACTCTGACAATTAATAGATTGATGGTACCTACTAATCAAGTTGGTTGTGTACTTCGCAATGGTGGAAACTTTGTATCTTTGACCAATGGTGATGTTAACCTATATCCTAGAGAATTGTCACCCATATGGTTTGAGGTGATGCTTTTTTTCACAAATGGACACTAACGCATGATTCTTGCCTTATCGAGACTTGATCCCAAAAAAAGTCTCACTACTCTAGTCAAAACGTTTAGAGAATGTCTGCAATTAAGAGGTAATATGTTAATTTTGGACAACTAGGTCCAAACTCCATGTTGTGATGCTCAGATGAAGATGCCAATATTTTTATTGGACTCCTCTTTCGGAGAGATGCAAGATCGATCTAAAGATCATCTTCATCCGATGAGCAGAACATTTATTTTGAATTTATTCAAAATATGTGCAAGTTGGCCTGAAGGTTTAGTGCCCCAGCAGTTGTGTCACACACCCTCTTTGATGGATATATATTGGTCAACGTTGGAGGACATTTTGACTCATCTCATCCTCATACATTCTCTCTCCTTATCTGATTGTTTTGATCACCTTGGAGGCTCTTCTCTTCACACGTGGGAAATTTCAGCCAGCAGCGAATTCTGTTTTCGGCCTAGGGTTTCTGTAGCAGCGTTGACCAACGTTGACTTTGGTCAACGCAAGGTCAAATTAACCTGAAACTCTCCCAAACTTTCGATTTTCTGAATTCGCATTTTTGGCACAATTCTTGAGGCTAGACATTGTCTTTGACTTGGCTGCGTTGACCTTGCGCTGCTGCTGTTTGCATTGACTGACAATGTTGACTTTTGGGGTTGATTGTTTTGACTGTCCTAGAGGGTTGTGTGACACCTCTGGTTGGCTGATAGTATTGAGACTTTGCTGGTTGAAGCATTCTGCTGACCGCCGTAACGCACCAACACACTTATATATTTTTGGCTAGTCTTCTGTCGATCTACTGGTATGTTCTATTTGCATTTTACTTTCTTGTTTATGTGATTGCTGGTTGATATTGGGGATAAAAAATAAAGTTGCATCAAGCATAAAACATCTACAAAAATTTACATGGTATCAGAGTTGAGGTGAAGACAAAGCCCTAGTTTGTAGCAATAACTGAAGAAGAGCATGGGTTCCTCTAACTACAATGGCTTTAAGGCTGATGACAAATTATCTGAGAAGGATGAATTCCATGCTTGGAAGATGACCTTGGATCTTATGTTGGAAGACCAAGATGTCATGGACTATGTGCAGGGTAAAATTCAAGAGACTCCATCCACTGCAACTGCTGCTGCGAAAACAAAGTACAGGAAGGGGGAAATCAAAGCAAAGCTGATGATCAGGGACTCAATTGATAAGAGTCTGGTTGCCTACATCTCTGAGCTGGGCACAACCAAGGAGATGTATGATAAGCTGGTCCACATGTTCAAGGCCAACAATGTGAATCAAGTCCTATTTTTCAAGAATCAATTGAAGAATCTGAAGAAAGGCAGGGATGAGTCTGTTCAATCATATTTTCTGAAGCTGACTGAAATCATGAATAATCTTCTGGCTATTGGGGAGACAATAGTTGATCAAGAGATAGTTCTCACCGCACTTGGAGGTCTCTCATCTGAATGGCATGTATTCAACACTACCATTCGTAATAACAATGTGATACCTGATTTTGACGAAGTACTATTGAGATGCGTACAAGAAGAGAAAAGGATGAAGGAATATGAAAATGAAGGAAATGCTGCCTTCGTTGCTCATACTAAGAAGAAGAACTTTGATGGTCCCAGGAACAAGGGAAGAGCAAGGGCCCAAGGAAAGAAAGGCAAGTGTTACACTTGTCACAAGCCAGGTCACTATGCTAGAGAATGCCCTTTCAAGAAGGATTCTCTCGATGATGATGACAACAACAACAACCAGAGGAATGGCAATCAAAGGAACAACATGTTCAAAGGAAAGAGAAAAGCTTCCTTTGGTGGAAATGGGCAACCTTACAAAAGGTCAAGAAATTCCAGGTATGAGGAATTAAATGTTGTTGATGATAAAAGAAATGAATTCATTCTTGTAGCTTCCCTCTCTGCCGCATCTCCACCCGACACTATGGATGTCTGGTTGATAGATAGTGGTGCCTCAAGGTACATGATGGGTTCAAGGAAGCACTTTCTGATATGGTTGGGAAGGATACTATTCTGGAAATTATCCTTGGAGACAATGCCACATATCTAGTGAAAGGGACAGGGACTGTGACCCTCCACTTATCTCAAGGTCAAGTCCTCCGCTTGCAGGATGTACTCTATGTACCCGATTTGAAGAGGAACCTTGTGTCTATTTCAGCCATGGAAGACAGGTTTCAATTTGGCATTCATTGATGGGAAGGTGCATATCTGGAAGAAGAGTTTCAAGGAAGCTATCACGATTGGGTTTAGAGTTGATACACTCTACTAGGTTGGAGGAAGTCCACTAGGATCGATGACATGTGATACTATTCGACAGACTGAACTATAGCATCGAATATTTGGACACCTTCACTACAAAGCCCTTCCTGAAGCAAGGAAGGTGGTGACGGGGATGCCCGAGTTCACAAATGAACATTTTGATCTGTTTGGTATGCTGCCTGTGACATCCTTGGGAGGATGTTCTTATTATATGACGTTCATAGATGAATTCTCTCACAAAACTTGGATATACTTCTTGAAGAAGAAGGATGAGGCCTTCATGTGGTTCCGCACTTTCAAAGCCTTGGTGGAAAATCTAACAGGGAAGAAGATCAAGATATTGAGGACTGATAATGGCACTGAATATGAGACGAATGAGTTCAAGAACTTTTGCAGAGAAGTTGGCATCAAGAGGGAGACCACAACTGTCTATACTCCTGAGCAGAATGGCGTTGCTGAATGAAAGAACAGGACCATTATGGAAGTTGCCCGTGCCATGCTATGTGACCCAGGTCTACTGAAGTTTTTGTGGGGAGAAGCTGCGAACACTGCTATGTATATACAAAACCGATGCCCGCATTCCTCTCTGGACTCCAAAACTCCCGAAGAGGTTTTCTCTGGTAAGAAACCTGACGTCTCACATTTTAGAGTTTTTGGATGTCCTGTTTATTTTAATTTTCCAAAGGAGAAGAGGAGCAAGATGGATGCTTCTGGGAAGAAGGGAATGTTTGTGGGCTACAATGAAACTTCGAAGGCCTATAGGGTCTTTGTGCTTGGTCAAAGGGAAGTGGAGATATGCCACGATGTTACCTATGATAAAGATGCTTCCCTGATTTTTCGAGATTTGAGGAAGATCATGAAGCACCGCCTGGAAATCAAGAAGAATCGAAGGATGAGACAAAGCCCGATGTTGAAGGATCGATGGACCCTATTGATCCACCTCCTTCAATGAGGAAAAGACCATCATGGCTTAGGGACACTCTCGAGGATGTTGAGAATCATATGGCCCCAAGGGGGACGTTCCGTGAAAGCAAGAAGACGAATAGATACCAAGGGTATCTAGCAGCCATGAGTACAATCGTACAATCTGAGCCTGGATCTTTTGAGGAAGCCGTAAAGCATCAAGTCTAGAAGGATGCTATGCACGAAGAATATGAGTCCATTATGAAGAATGATGTCTGGGATGTGGTTGCAAGACCGGAGGACAAAGCAGTTGTCACCTCGAAATGGCTCTATAAGATCAAGCATGGATCTGATGGAATTGTTGAAAATTTCAAGGCAAGATTCGTTGCCCATGGCTTCTCTCAAAAAGAAGGCGTAGACTATGATGATATATTTGCACCTGTGGCCCGATGTACCACCATCCGATCTATCATAGCCCTTGCTGCTACGCAAGGATGGAGTCTTCATCAATTGGATGTGAAGACCGCATTTTTGCATGGTGCGATAAAGGAAGAGGTGTATGTGGAGCAACCTCTTGGGTTCAAAGTCTAGGATCGGAACATCCATGTTTGCAGGTTGAAGAAAGCCCTTTATGGGTTGAAGCAAGCACCCAGAGCTTGGTACAAGAGGATAGATAACTACCTAATGAAGCTGGGATTCACTCATAGTAATGCTGATCCGAACCTTTACTTCAAGGTTGATAGAGAAAAGCCTCTCATTTTGGTGCTGTATGTGGATGACCTCTTCTTGACAGGTGCTGACGCTCTCATTCTTCAGTGCAAGAGGGAGCTCGTTGCTGAGTTCGAGATGAAGGACCTAGGACTGATGCATTACTTCCTAGGCCTGGAGGTCTAGCAGAGACCTGGCGAGATTTTCCTTTCTCAAGAAAAATATATTGTGAAGCTTTTGGAAAGATTTGGAATGGTGGACTGTAAGTCCGTGTCGACATCGATGGAGCTCAACTTTAAGAAGTTGAGTGCCAGAGTTGCTGGGCTCGTGCTAGAAAATCCTACTAAGTATCGTCAATTCGTAGGGGCCTTGATTTTCTTAGTGAACACCCGTCTGGACGTATGTTTTGCAGTGAACACTTTGAGTCAACATATGGTTGAGCCTCATCACATTCATTGGGTTGGTGCCAAGAATCTGTTGAGATATCTTTGGGGCACGATAAACCATGTGCTGAGATACACTGCCGGGAGTGTGACACTCCATGGATATACTGATGTTGATTGGGCTGGGAGTGTGGTGGATCGTAAGAGCACATTGGGATGCTGCTTCACACTTGGTTCTGCTTCGATATCATGGATGCACAGGAAGCAGAAGTTGGTGGCTTTGAGAGCTGCGGAGGCCGAATACATTGCAGCAAGTATGGCCTGTTGTGAAGCAGTTTGGTTGCAAAAGCTCTTCAGTGAGCTGTTCGGGCATGTGCTAGATACCACCATGATACTTTGTGATAACCAGAGTGGGATTTGGTTGTTCGAGAATCCCGTGTTCCACGATCGATCCAAGCATATTGATATCAGGTACCACTTTATCCGGGATATGGTACAACAAGGTGCCGTAAAGCTCGATCATATAGGAACTGATGAGTAGGTCGCGGATATTCTCACAAAGCCCCTGGGGAAGGTCAAGTTCCTAAACTTCCGTGAGAATCTTGGTATCATGGAACGACCTTATGCAGAGGGTCTTGTTGGACGATGAGCTCTTGGAGCTCTGGGTGGCTTTGGGGATAGCTTCTCGGAGCTATAAGCAACCACAGGGCTAGGCTTGTTGAACCTTGTTGGTGTGCTTCTGCCCCACCGTTATGATGATTGAGTTGGTTCACCTCTCATGATCTGTGCCCCGTATGCATCCTATCCATTGAGTTCAGGGCTCATGGGAAGTACCTCTCATTTGGCTAGTGAAGTGGGAAAAGATAGAGACTAGTAGCAAAGACTGATGGACGCATCAGAGATTGTCGTACTCTCTATCTAGGATAGCACGGTCCAACCACTTGATCTTGGATCAAGTATAGTGAGGTTTCAGACCTCCAACTGACTCTGGGTCAGGTAAACCAACTTCAGGTTGGTATGAGACTTATTTTGAGTCCTATAGAGGTTTTAGACCTCTGGGCTGAATCTGTCAGCCAAGAATGATGTCTTTGTGACTGGCCCACTTCTGTTCTGAAATAAAGAAGCCAACAAAGCAAGTTACGACGGGATGACACACGATGTTTGGATTGCACAGGTGGATGGAGTTCTCCCTAGTTGGGAGGGAGTGTTAATTTAGGACAACTAGCTCCAAACTCCATGTTGTGATGCTTAGATGAAGATGCTAATATTTTTATTGGACTCCTCTTTCGGAGAGGTGCAAGATCGATGTAAAGATCATCTTGATCCAATGAGCAGAACATTTATTTTGAATTTATTCAAAATATGTGCAGGTTGGCCTGAATGTTTAGTGCCCCAGTAGTTGTGTCACACACCCTCATTGATGGATATTTATTGGTCAACGTTGGAGGACATTTTGACTCATCTCATCCTCACACATTCTCTCTCCTCATCTGATTGGTTTGATCACCTTGGAGGCTCTTCTCTTCACACGTGGGAAATTTCAGCAAGCAACAAATTCTGTTTTCGGCCTAGGGTTTCTACAACAACGTTGACCAGCGTTGACTTTGGTCAACGCAAGGTCAAATTGACCGGAAACTCTCCCAAACTTTCGATTTTCTGAATCTGCATTTTTTGGCACAATTCCCGAGGTTGGACGTTGACTTTGACTTATCTACGTTGACCTTGTTGCTGTTGCTGTTGCTGTTTGCGTTGACCGTTGACTGACATTGTTGACTTTTGTTGACTGTTTTGGCTGTCCTAGAGGGTTGTGTGATACTTCTGGTTGGCTAACCGTTTTGAGACTTTGCTGGTTGAAGCATGTCGCTGACCACCGTAACACATCAACACACTTATATATTTCTGGCTTGTCTTCTGTCGATCTACTGGTATGTTTTATCTGCATTTTACTTACTTTATGTGATTGCTGGTTGATATTGGGGATAAAAAGTAAAGCTACATCAAGCATAGAACATCTACAAAAATTTACATAATACAATTGTTCTAACAAAATTTTTGAGGCTAATGGATAAGGATGACTTGAATGGACAAGTTTCTTACCCAAGGCATCAGAAGCAAGCAGACGATCCAAAAAATTTAGACAAGGTGGGAGATGAAGAAAATTTAGGTACAAATAACAGTGAAGGTACATTACCAGGATCCCCACAAATTGATTTACTGGAAGACAGAGGAGATACAAATTTCCCCTAGGGTGAGATTGAAGTGGGATTGTGTTGGACTATTAACAACATTCAAACTTCTAGAACCCCCGCACCATGTGATTGTTCTTGCAAACACATATATTTACTGGGATCCTGATTGGGAAGATGTAAAGCTTGCACAAGAAAAGTATCTTTTATTACATGTTACCCAATTTAAGGATGCAGTCTTAGAAAGATTCAGTTGTAAACCTATGTCATTAGTGCATGTGACTTCAATTATCAATATCTGATTCAGTTAAGTCTAGGATATTCTTCCATTTGTAATGATCCAAAAGCACCTGAATGGAGCCCAATAGCATTACAAAATCTATATTCATTCATTGGAGGGGAGCCTACATTCACAAATTAGACACTTGGATTCACTGGACTGCTCAATTATATTTTGTTCTCGAATCTTGAGCACATGCAACCTGTCAGTTTTCTTAAACTTCCATATGTGCTTGATTGAACCATGTTTGACGTCCTACCTGTGCTTCGGTGTCAGTTCCTTTCTGTCGTGTCTTCCAATGTTCAGTTAATGTTTCGTTTCCAACCACCGCCAATTGATTATGTTGACCCCTGTCGCGTCGACCATTTTAACCCTGCTGCAGTCGACTTGTCGTGTCCGACCACTTGTTTTGATACACTATCTTTCCAACCCCATTCATTATATTCGTGTCACTCCAAACCGTTGCAACTTTTTCGAAACCATCGTATGACTCCGCCCCCATCCATTGGTTGACTCCGGTTCTTTTATTATCAATTATAAGGTTCATAATAATATTGTATAATAAAATAAATAAATAAATAAAAAATTGTTATTATAAAAAAAATAAATTTATTTATTAAAAAAGAAAATTTGATAACCCTAAATTCAAGACATAATCACCCACAAAATTATACGAGATGAAGTACCAGTGATGTCAAGTTATATATGTCCAGATGATAAGCACAAGATGAAGGAATCATTAATAATATAGCTTTGAGGACAAAGCTTTTGAAGGAATGGGCAATGTTATGAATATAATTCATAACAAATAGAATAAATACAAATAAATGTAAATAATCAATAATCAAGATAATGGTTATTTAAATAGTCATTAGTTAACTAAAAAGGCATGTCTAAAAGACATGTCCAGTCATGAAAGGCCACTTGCCTAGGTATATAAGCAGGGTCTCATTGTAACATTCAATAATCGCTTATACATTTTATATATTAATAAATTATCATTATAAATACCTCGTCTATTTTGTAAGAAGCTTTCCGGATTATTCACAGTATTGAGGAACATGTGTCGACGTTTCGAATCCCAACTGGGATCCGTCATCAGGACTTTTTAGAATGAAGAAATTTAGAGAAGGGTTTCAGACCATTAATAGAGATCAATTTCTTGAAAAGAGCCGACTAAGTTTTTTATTTCAATATTTCTATTAATTTTTTTTTTTAATAATTACATTTCTTATTATTATTAATTTTAATATTTCTAATTTTATTTTCATTCTAATTTTGTTTATTTTATTATATTTTACTAATAGGTGGTTTTAATTTTTAAGTTTATTATTTATTATATTATAAAGTAACAAATTGGTTAATCTAGTTAATGAATAATTTTTGGGTAAATTTTAAAAAATATAATATATAAATTCATTATTTAGTTTTTAGTTTTTTAATTTATGAAAATTATTAATTATTAATATTTATAATAATTAATTATAAATATAATTAATTAATTAATTATAACAATTTTTATAATTTTTTTATAATTAAATAATTAATTATAAAATTAATTAATTAAAGATTATATATAATTAATTGGAAAAATTATTGATTAATGGTTAATTTTTGATTAATTTTAAAAAGATATAATTAGACATAATTAATAACTTAATTAATTATAAATATAATTAATTATTTGTTTTAATTAATTATAATAATGATTTAATAAATTATTAATAATTTTTATAGGAATATAGAAGAAATTACTAATAATTATTGTTTAATTAATTAATTTTTATTTTAACCAAAATAGAAATCAATTAATAGAAATAATTATTAGAATTTTAATTTTTATACCAAATTAGAATTCAAAAGAGGGGGAACATACCTGAGATTGTTATACCTGAGAAAACTCGGTGGATGGTGTTTTGGAGGAGCAGATTTGCCGAAGAAGAGGTCTCCAAGTGTTACTGATTTCAAATCCCTCGTCCCTATTAAGATTATCTGGATGCTTTATAATCTCAAAGGCCTCTCTTATCTTTCTTCTTTGATAGTGCTCTTCTCTCGCAATAATCTTTGCATCCCCAAGATGTATTTGATGTTTGGTTTTTGAGGAGTGTTCTGCAAGGGCTGAGGTGCGTGATCGTTCATACCTGATATCAGCGCCATGCTCTTTAAGTCTTTTCTGAAGTGAACGCCTAGTCTCCCCAATATAAATTTTCCTGCATGAACAGTCAATCTTGTACACTCCTTTGAGTTGTTCAGGGTTTATGCCATCCTTAACTGGTCGCATTCTTTGCCTAATAGTCCCAGATGCTGAAAATTGTGCGAAAATATAGTTCTTTCTCAAGACCTTGGCAATTTTATCGGTAACACCCTTAATGTATGGTAGAAAAATTCTCCCTCTGTTTTCTTGTGGTTCGTGGCGAATTCGAGGTAGGATTGAACCCTCAGCTTTTTTCAAGGCTTTTTTGATATCTCTTTCTTGACAACCTAAATCCCTAAATACCGATGACAAGTGACTGATTTCTTCACTCAGGTGTTCAGCATCAGAAATTCTCATGGCTCTGACGGCAAGGGTATTAAGGACACCAAACTTTTGTGCTGGATGATGGTAGGACTCAGCATGGAGATAGCTATCGGTATGGGTTTTCTTTCTAAACACCTGGTGCCCAAGAGTTCCATCCTCATTCCTAGTGACAAGAACATCCAAAAATGAAATGCTCCTATTTTCTTCAACCTCCATTGTGAACTTGATCTCAGTGGAAATGGAGTTGAGGTGATTAAAAAATCCTTCAAGACTTTCTTTACCATGGGTCCACTTTATGTTGGTGTCGTCTACAAATCTTTTCCACCAATCAGGTTTTAAGGGATAAGAGGCAAGGGCCTTCTTCTCAAAGTGTTCCATGTATAAGTTGGCGACAATAGGGGATAGCGGAGATCCCATTGCGACACCTGATACTCGTTCATAGAATTCCCCTTGAAAGCTGAAGAAAGTGGAGCGTCTATTTTTACATTTAAGTCAATAAGCCTACAATTTTGTTGCTCCAATGGGTGGCAAGTTTATTTAAATACACATAAGTGGACATATATTTTATATTATACCCTAGAGAGGTCAATAGCCACGTTTCACTAGGGTTGTAACTTTTCAAAACAGAAAGAGACTTAAAAAAACAATTGTTGAAAAAAAAATTATAAATAAAAAAATAAAAATAAAACTAGAATTTACTTGGTCAAAGAACTCATCACTAAAGGAAGGCTATATTAAAGGTTATATAAAGGAAATATTATAAGGAATTATCAAGGCAATTAATATTAAGGAAAAATAAGGTTAAAAAAAAAACCATTACATAATATTTAAAGTCAACTCGGCAAAACAAAAAATGGGATCAATCATGGAAAAAAATGATGGAGATAATGGAGCTCAAGTCTAAAATGTCGAAGGAAGAAGGGTTTTCTTATAATGGGTTTTCAGTTACAAATCACGGAGTAATTACATTAAAAGGAAGTATCCAAGGAAGAAAAATTAATCTCGCTATCAGCACAAGCAACGATAAAAATTATATCAACATCAACTTGGCGAATACACTATTAATTCTAGAGGCAAGCATTCGGGTAAGGAAAAATATTTTTGACCAAAAAGGGTATACAGTTAGTGATTTACAAGTGACAATAAATCATTATGAGTACATATCGCAATTTCTTGTTGTAAAGATGGATTATACAGAGGATGATGTCGTACTTAGTCAACCCTGGTTTAAAGATTTGGGTTCATTCATGTTAAACATACAGAAACAAGTTTTGACTTTTCCTTATCAGGGGAAAATGATCACATTTCGAGACATGACAATGGAGTCAAAATCGTTAATGTCTACATTAGAAGACTTTAAGGATATCTCAAACTTGATATTCAAAGATAACAAAAAAACTATATCAACGAAGCAAAAAGAGCTTGAAGAAGTCATCTTCGACAAAGACAAAGAAGTTTCGCACTTCAGAGATCACCAAGAAAAACTACTCGAACAAGTCAAGAAAGCTAAAGCATCAAAGAAGGAACTCAAGAAGCATTTATTATAACAAGAAGAAGAAAATGTACGTTTTAAGAGCCTTAATCAGACATTATTAGAACAAATCAAAAGTTTAAAAGTTGATGAAGCTACTAAGAATGAAATCAACAATTCAGAAAAGGATGAACTTGTACGTTTAAGGAATCATAACCAAAACCTACTTACACAAATAAAGAAACTTAAAAATGACAAGAAATCGCTGAATGACAAGCTAGAACAACTTCAAAGTGAAGTAGTGACGTCGTCGGTCGTTTCAGTTCAAGTTGAAGACAAAGGGATTAATATTGATCTAGTCAATATCACAAGTAAGGAAGAAGAAGAATCTAGAGAAGTTACAACATATGTAGAAGCTGCATTTCAAATGTTGGACATCCCAACTGATGATTCAGTTGCCCACTCAACAACAACAACGCTTGAAGGAAATCAAGAATCAACCACTAACATGATATGGCAAACCAAACCAAAGGAGCTATGTATCGACATCCAAATCACAAGAGAAGGCTTTCTAATCAAGCTACATACCAGTATCACTCAGAAAATAAACAACAAATTCATGTTCCTAGGGATACTGAAACTTGCGGAATCCAGTGATACGATAACTATTCACCACACATCTCCAAAGATCAGAAGATACCCCAGAAGATCAATCTAGGATGGTTTGATCCGTTCTCAGTACGACAATTTTGTCTATCACTCAGAGTATCATATCGTCTTGTATCAACGAAGATGAAAGTACGGAGATGAAAAGATGTTCTCAAGTAAGCTTTGAGGACATACTTCTTGAAGGGAGAGGCTATTTTATGAATATAATTCATAATAAAATAATATTAAATATAAATGTAAATGTAATAATAAATAATAAGTCATTAACTAATGATTAGTTAGTTAGTGATGAAGAGGCATGTCGTAAAGACATAGCCATTCGTGAAGGGGCACCTGCCTAGGGTATATAAGCGGGCTCTCATTCTCATTTGTAATCATCCTATCAACAATTCTTTTATACAATATACAATTTACTATTTCTATCCTACAATGGAAGTCTTTGTTTACGAAGATTTTAATATTTCTGCCGTGTATACGACTAGTGGTCGCTACATGTTCTTGCTGTGTCTATTAGTTGTGCAATCTTCCTTTCATCATATGATTACTCAGATAAATTCAAGACCGACATCAACATTGCAGAACAATTACTTGACACAATTGAACATATTGGGCCATACATGTCGTCCAAGTCATCACTGATAATGCTGCTAATTGTAAGACAACGAGAGCAATTATTGAGGATAAATACCCCAATGAACCTTTTCATGCATGATATAATTAAAAGAAAACACCCTCAATACAAATGGATTGGTGATTTGTACAAGAGGGGCAAAAAAATGATAGATTTATTACAAATCATAGCAATACCCATGGGCTTTTCTGCAGTCAGTCAAGATTGGAGCTGTTGAAAGTTGCAAAGACTAGATTTGATAGCTATTACCTCACCTTCAGGTGTCTTTTGAAGGTAAGAGAGTCATTGGCTAGCATGGTATCAAGTCCACACTGGCAGGTATTAAAAGACAGGGCAACAACAATAGTTGACAGGCAAGGTTTTGAACAGGTGGAGGAGAATGCTCTTGATGGTCTGTTTTGGGCATGTGTGAGGGAAATTTTGAATTTCACCAGGCCCATTAATAGCATGATTCTCTTTGCAGATATTTCACCAGGCCCATTAATAGCATGATTCTCTTTGCAGATACAGATAAACCAGTGATTGGGGAGGTGTATGAGTAGATGGATAGCATGTTAGGGCAAATAAAAGATGTTTTTAAGGAAAATGATCCCAACTTGTATTCAATGATTCACAATTGTGTGTGTGCATGGTGGAATAAACTTAATGTTCCACTATATGCCTTGGCGTATATCCTTATGCCAAAATACTACTCTTCATCTTGGTTGGGCCAACTTGCACATGGGGATGAGGTTAGGATCAAACCTGAGCGTAGGTTGTGCATAGACAACATCCTTGTAAGAGAAAGCATGAGCAGATTGCCCCTCCTCGCAGATGAAGGGTTAAAACCACAGTAGCATCTTTTTCAATATTATAAAATGAGAGCAGAAAAGAATCCTCTTAACAAACAAAGTTGCATCATCAAGATCAAAATGTTTGAAGTTAAGTTTCAGAAGATGCTCAGTTAATTTCTCATACCAGGCTCGCGGTGCTTGCTTGAGGCCATACAAGGATTTTATAAGCTTGTATACTTTGTGTTCTTGGCCCTTCACAACAAATCCTTCTGGCTGGGACATAAAAACCTTCTCCTTTAGATCTCCATTCAAAAAGGCGGTTTTTACATCCATCTAATGGACTTTCCAACCCTTCTGAGCTGCTAAGGCAAAGAGTGTCCGGATGGTGGTCCATTTTGCTGTGGGGGCAAAAGATTCCTCATAATCGATCCCTATTTCTGTGCAAAACCTTTTTCCACAAGCCTGGATTTGTGCTTGTCAAGTGAGCCATCCGCTTTGTACTTGTTCTTGTAGACCCACTTGCAACCAATTGGTTTGGTTCCCAATGGAGGATCAACTAGCTTCTAAGTGCCATTCTTTATCAAGGCATCATACTCCTTTTGCATCGCTTCATTCCATTCATCATGAGAAGCGACTTCTTTGAAGGAAGTTGGTTCAAGATCTGTAGGAAAATTCAATTCACAATTATACGCTGTTGAGATTATGTGTATTTGGGGTAGCATTGGATGTGCTCTAGCTCCCAAAATTTGTGGAGGAACTAGAGTACACTTGATCTACAAGACCCAGAAAGGGATTTGAGAAATTTCATCTAGTTTAGGAGATATTTAATTAATTAATTATTTTAATGCATTTCCTAAGTCTAAACTTAGAAAAATTAAATAATTAAAGTTAATTAAATTAAACATGTGATGAAATTGTCTTAAGTCACATAGATCAAGCTTTCTTTTAATCTTAGCCATTGATTCAAGGTCTGATCATGGCCGTTGGTTTCCCAACGAGAAAAGTATAAAGGAAAGGCTTGGGGTGATTTGTAAAGACACATAGAGGCAGAGCACTGAAGCTAAGTTCAGATTCTAGGGTAGGGTTTGCTAAGAATTCTCAGAAGCGTTTCAGTTGTAGAGAGGGGAGTTTAGACAAAGGGGATGGTTTGATCCCAGTGTCTAGAATCAGCAAGAGACAGAGAGCACCTTCAGAAAGGCAGCACAAAGAAGCAGGAGCATCAACAACAAGAGGGCAGCAGTCGCGCAGTGTAGGGGCAGCTCCAGCTATGCAAGTGCTACACAGTCACTCCCAGGGCAGCGTTAGGTAGTTGGAAACCCTTAGAGGTTATGCAAAGACCCTTAGGGGAAGCGTAGGTACTGCGTCACCCAGTCTGGGGTTACACAATCCTTTCTAGGTCAGCGTTGAGGGACGCAGGGGCTGCAGAGGTTGACGCAGGGGCTTCAGGGGCTGCAAAGGCTGGCGCAGGGGCTTTAGGGGCAGTGTTGGGGTTTATAGGGCCAAATTTTGGCTGAGTCCTATAAATCCCGTTTGAGGGTGTGGATCAGTCAATATTTTGGCTTCAGAACAACCGGTGAGTTGCAGATCGATATTGTCTTTGTCGGGTTTTCCAGATCTGGAACCCAGATTTGTTGTATTCAGAAAACTCTTAATAATAAAGCCCTTCAGCAGCCAGCAGATCGGTTTTCTCGCATTGGATTTTTCCGGGGACTATTTGTCCAGACAATCACTGTGTCACTTTGTCTATGTGTGCATGTACATTTTTTAGATCTGAATTGGTGAAAGTCTGTTATGTGTTTTGCTTCGATATTAATCTGACTTTTTCAGTTAATAACTTAAGTAAGTAGGAGGAGCATAACCAGATCTAACAGTAGATTTCTGCATAATAGTAACATTCAGAAATTTTCACATAAGCAACATCCATATCAATAGGTGAATCAGAGTTATATCCATCACCTCCATTTTGTGTGGTGGAACTTCTTGTTCTTGTCTTTCTAACCTCATTGGGACATACATTTTCCAGTGTCTTTGTTAGCCATTTTGGGGGACCTTTCTGAGATGGCCTAGGTTGCTCATTTGACTGAGTTGGGATTGAATCAAGATTCAGTCTCTCAATTCTGTCAATCACATCATTCAAGGTGTCATCCGTGGTTGGTTCTTCATGTGGGGGAGAGAGTGCTTCGGAAGACGATTCCACTGATTGATTCAATATAGGAATACTCCCTTCAATATGTGGAATATAATTATCAAATTCTTGAAATGACTTTGCATGTGTGAATCTATCCAAGCGATCAAGTTGCCGCTCAACGACATCGTCGGTCTTGAAAGATTCAAGGAATATGACATCTCTAGATACTACAAATTCCTTATCGACTTCATCATAAAGACGATATCCTTTGGAGGTATTGGAATACCTCAAGAAGATACATTTTCGAATTCTAGCACCAAGTTTATTTCTTTGTACCTTAGGTATCAAAGCATAACAGGTGGAACCAAAGACTCTGAAATGCTTGAATTAATTGTTTTGCTTGGCTGGAAGACTTGCATTTTAGAATTTCAAGCTTGCTTCCTGTGACCTCTTTTAAATGTATATCTGCATGTTGACTTTGACAGTAAAGAATATCGACAGTTTACCCTCTCTTACTATTAATTCTCTAACTAATTGCTCAAATTGGAGACATAAATGTACAATTTCTATCTTAGAAGAGTATGCAGAAACAGTGAAGGACTGGATGTCCTGTTTCTGTCTGGAAGTTAATTTTGAATGGATTGTGAAGTGTTCAAACTTCAGGATATTGTTATAGCTTTGGTTTGGCCATGTACTGAAGATATGACGAGATCTTCTGTGCCCTGCCATGGCTTTAAAAACTATTACATTGATCTCTAAATCTAGATGCTCGTTCAGCCAGGAAAATTCACCCAAATCTCCTGTTTTGCAGGGCCTCCAAAAACAAAATCTAGCCTGAATGGTCATAAATATACACGGAATATTAAAGGTGCTCCACTTGAATCGTTGTTCACACAATTCTCTTTACATTCGCTCTGGTTTGGAAGTTGCAACATACGAGGTATGTAAAGATGTTCATATTCTGTCATTGAAATTTAACTTTTCCATAAGGTTCTGTAGATTAGAATCTCATTCGCTCTATATCATCTATTTTTTATGTGATGCACTAGATTTAGCTCATCTTAGAGATTCATAAATAAAAGGATTCAGGAAGAAGAATGATATGACGGCATATCTTAATCCTGTTTTAGGACTTAATTCTGCTTCTGTCTTATGTGCATGTTAGCCATTTCTGTACTTTGGGTAGAATTCGTGCGTGAGGTACGCTGGTGTTGGGAAGAGTTACAGCCCTTACCAATGATGTCAAATGATGGAACCATTGACCTCAGTTGTTGTTTAGTGCATCAAAAGTTACAGATGGTATGCTATTATTCTAAATTCTAAATTTTTGAATTTGTATGTAAAAGTTATTTTTTTCTTTGTTTGATAGCTTGTGTTATTGAAGATGCTTCTAGAATGAGTGCTTTGGATGTTATGGCTTTGACAATCTCATTTGTTCTAGAGACTGAAACATTTCTAATCCTAAGTCAATTGAAACATATTCTTAAATCTGTACTAATAAAGGAGGGCATCATTCTTCGGAAATTGGTAAAGATAGTGTATCACAAGTCTTATTTATTTGAATGGACTTATAAGAAAGTAGATATAATCTGTATATTCCATTGCTACTTTTCATTATCCTATGTTGCCAGGTTCCCCACCTTTGGTAACCATCCAGGATCCTGCCTCATAAAGATCTCATATATATTCGGTTTGGACATATGTCAGATATGGCTTGGATGCATGTCCAGACCTATAGACATAGACCTGGCCTAGATCCAGAGTATCAGTCTATGGCAGGAATCTGGGTGAATCAGGTTTAAAAATGGTGAAAAATGACTTAAACCATTATGATCTAATACAAAATTCGCTGTTTGGCAGTGATGTTCTTTTATTCTAGGAGAATGATGAGGTTACTTGTTAGAAAAACAAGCTCTGGCATGTTGAAGAAAGGTTTTGAGCATACTATCGATCAGAAATATGCCATTACAAAATAACCTAATTACCAAATGATAAAATGTAACTCAATAAACATAACAGAAATTACATAAGCAAATCAAGAGAAATCAAGGGACAAAAGCACTGAGATTATGTAATGAACATAAATATATAAATATCAGTAAATAATAATAGCTGTAATATTTAATAGTAAATGAAAGGACACATCCTGTCTAAAAGATGTGACCTAATAAAGGGACATGACCTATCAACCATTGTGTCGAGTCAATGCTTTAAGCACACTGTCAATTGGCATTGTATCATCAACTCACTACGAAACATATTTATTGTTCTATATGGATTGTAGCCTAATGTCTTTTTTTATCCCAGATTGGATATTCAGTAAATGATTGTTTGTTTCATTTGGTATTAGAGAAAAGTTTGATCTGGCCATTGACCACACCATTTTCAGACCTTGTCTGACACACTTTTGGCCACACTTAAAATTTTCAGAGTTTCTCTGATCTCTGGTTCATTAACTGCAACCAGTCCTTTGGCCATTAAAAAATACAAAATTCACAATTCTGTTGAAGAAAAAAATTATTCTGCTGCCATATGGGAAGACTATCTGCTGCCAATTCAGAAAATCAATTATCAGACATCAAGAAAAAGGAAAAGAGTGTATGGAGGTCGAATAATTTAGTGTTGAGTAAACCTTGTATATATAATAGTCATCGATTTCCTTTTATATTCATTGATCCACCATTATCTCCAGAGTCAACAAGCCATACATGCTGGGGAAAATATGCAGGCTTGACCACCAGAAGCGCCACAGAATTTTGTTGGGGGTGAAGTGCATATGGTACCCGTACATGGTGAGAGAAGATTGTGGCACACCATGTTGTTGTGGCGAGAAATGAGTATTAGCCCCTTACACAGTAGTTTAACATCAGCCACCCTTCGAACATTTCATTCCATTCACTGCTGCCACAGCCACTGGGAAAAATTGATTGAATACTATGCACAGGGAAATTGCAAGACTGCTGTAATAGGCGCCACTTGAATGGCTATTTCCCTAGACATTCGAGCTACCAACTGAGTAGATAGAATTAACTGCAGGTTCAAGATATAGAATCTCATAAAATCATATCTTATTGAATGAGATTACATCTGAAATACTGCCACTGAGAGAGGGATTGTGACACTTTGTAATCCATTGGGAGATCAATCCATTATCTATTTTAACTATTTTGAACAGCAAAAGGGTGAATATAAGATCATTTTTTTAGATTGCTTAAAATACAGTAAGAATCCATTGGGAGACCAAGCCATTATCTCTATATTTTAATTATTTTCAAAAGCAAAAGCGTGAAAAGATGATCATGCTATTAAAGTGCTTAAAATACAGCAAGACAAGGTGAAAAGTGACCAGTTACGCAAGGTGACATATCAAGTGAATAGAAGGTCACTGTTCAAGTATACAAGGGTATAAGAAAATAGAGAGTCTTACTAAAGAAAAAATAGTTGATTGTATCAAATGGATAATAAGACGATGGAAAATTTGTAGAAATTTCAGCCCCACATCAGTTTTCAGTTTCACCTTATCGGTCCCATATAGTTAAATGCCCATTACCTTTATCATACATTCAAAATTCTGGAAATGAAATAAATTTCTGAAAACACAATTTTGGGAATTTTACAAGTGTTAGAAATGCAGAAATAAAAACACAGAAAAATATTACAGCCACACAGAAAAATAACAGTGATTTTTGGTCAATGTGACCCTGGAAAAACCCCCTACAACTCTTGGAGAAAATCAGTTTGGGAGCTTTTCTTTATTTTTGAATAATGCTTTTATAGTGAAACAGAAATACACAGAAAAATTCCAGCAACCACAAATTTTGTTATCTCGAATTCCATGTCTAGCCACCACCTCGGAAAATGTGCCAACAATACAACAGAAATTTTACAGCATTAATGTTGTATGGACAACCTAGAAAACTGTGCCGGAACAGCTGTACGGACTGCCTTGAAATTTGTGCCAAACCCAACTGTACGGATTTCTCAAATTTTGTGCCCAAAAAAGCGCTGAATGCTGCCTCGATATCTGTGCCTGAAAACAGCGGTATGGTCCTCGAAAATCGTGCCTCAACTGTTGTAATAAATGCTGCCTTCTATCTCCTCGATTTTCATGCCAAGTTGCCTCGAAAATCATGCCTCTAAGCTGCTGTACAAACTGCTGAAATAAATGCCTTGGGATTCGTGCCAAAGTTTTACTCTTCTTTTTCTTCTCTCTGCCCAGAAATTCTCTTTGCTCTCTTTCTCCTTCTCTCTCAATCTGCTCATGAAATAATGAATGACTTTTTCTCTTCTTTTCTCCTTTAACCTAATCCTATGTTACTTTTGGGGAATTCCTAAATCCAATGGCTGAGATAGCTTTAGATCAAGGGTTGAGAATAAGTGTGCATTTAATTCTTATCTTCTATTTTTTAATTCACCCCACTTAAATAAAGACCCACTTAGCTTTTTATTTCCATAGTCACTTTTTCACTTTCTAATTTTCATAGACTTTAATAAAGTCACTTTAAAATTAGATTGTAACTTTACCACTTATAAAGTCACTTTAAAATTAGATTTGACTTTCACTTACAAAGTCACTTTAGGAGAAAAGTACAAATACATTTGGACACTTTTCCCTAGGCCAAAGATCAAAGCCTTAGGGAACCACTTGTCCTCTGGTACCCAAATTTTAACAAAACTCTGTTGTAGAGTTATTTTAATTTCGTGCTTTGAATTATTAACACTCAAAGGAAGTATTCAAGAAAAAAATTAACGTCAATATTGGTGCCAACCATAAGGAAAAATACATGAATGTCGACTTTGCAAATCAATTATAAATTGTGGAACCAAGTATAACTGGAAAGAAAAATTCCTTTTGTGAAAAGCAATATGCAATTAAGGGTTAACGAGTAACAATTGATGGCTATAAATTCATATCCAAAATTCAATGTTACCCATGTTACCCATCATATTTGCATGAGGATTTACACTAGTGAAAATTTTCACCACATTCATGATTTTATTCATAAAAAATGGTTTATAGGTTGATGGCCTAGGGGTTGTGCTTTCCTTGATGAGATTATTTGTGACATGGTCGTGGATAGCTTGATAATGTTGATGTTTTGGTTGGCTTGGTGATTGCTTTCCTTTCATGCTAGTATACTTGGTTGTGGAGCTCCTCTAATCATGTGGATGGGGTATGATTTGGCACAAGAGCTGGACATTCACCATAGACAAGAAATCAAGTTACAACAAAGTGTGATCAACACACAGGAAATTTCAGGGGCAGTGAGTAGGCCTGAGGAGGCCGAATTACCCAGGCCGTACAAGTCGTTTTAGAGGAGAAGAAACAAACCAATTTCATAGGACCAAGTTGGGAATATCGATTGGGCTGAAGGGGGCCGAGTTGCTAAATCAATTTAATCGCGCCATACAGGCCAATTTCCAGTGAGCTATACAGGTTGATTTGGTGGGCCGTATACGCCAAATTCCATTGGGCCATGCAGCTAATTTGCTTGGTTGAAGGGGTGAAAATCTCTTGGTAAACTGCTGCTGTAAATACCTATGAAAATATTTGTTATAATCAATTTTAGGACGCTGAATAAAGAGTCCAAGCTTGCTGGTTTCCCCACATTGGGGTTTCTAGGGTAAAAATTGTGTCAAATATTTTTATTCGCTTGGTTTACTATTTTTATATTTCTGCTATGTATACTGCGTTAGGAACCCAGAGTGTTTCTTGTTATAAAATTTTAGATTTGAGGAAATTAAATTTATTTATGTTCTAAGAAATTTTTTTGAACATTAAATCTGATCTTGGTTCAAGAAAACTAACATTCACCTCCTTATAAATGTTTTTGTGATAACTTTTTTCATAAATTAAAAAAAGTCTTTGTTAAATCCCCTTAATACTCCTCTTTACTTCGAATGGTCCCTTTTTATAACATGAAACTGAGACATAGGTAATGATTTATTCACTTGAGAAACTAATTAATATATACCTTTCTATAGTACCCCAATAAAATGTGCAAATTAATGATTCATAATTAGTGTGATTATCTTTTTTATTTTTTATTATTAGGGTATTCTCATTGGTCGGGTGATATACCATGAAGAGGCGTGATTCTTCACAACAATTATGATATGTTTGAGAGTTGGCATTGATGAGTGGAATAGGTCCTGGGTAGGGGCTTGGTAGGGAATCCAACTGATCAAATTAGCATGCCTTTTCTCACACTTGTGCTTGAACGACCTGTGAAAGCTTAATTAGTAGTCAACAACCCATATCTTCTGTGTCAGGGTGCTATTACTGAGGATTTAAACAAAACTTTGTTGTAGTTACACATCCTTCTTAAATTGTTGCACGAATGGTGGCTACATTTCTCTTGTAGCAATTGATAGATGCAAAATGGGAAGGCAGCTACAATTCTCATGTGGCAATGCATAGATGGAACACTGGCTAAAATGGTGGCTTAAATAACCTAGTAGTATGAATAGTATTCAAAACTAGCTGGTTTGAGCCATAAATTGGTCAAATTGGCCGGTTCATTAGGCTGAGCTATCCAACCGATAGAAAAATTGATTTCAATCCTTGCAGGCTAGGGTTTCCGGGTCTAATTGGCCATAAACCGGTCGATTTCGTCATAATCTGGACGATTTATTTGTTGATTTTGGGTAGAATTGGATGTGCTCTAGCTCCGAAACTTTGTGGAGGGGCTAGAACACATGAGATTTCCAAGTCCTAGAAATTGTTTGGAGAAATTCCACCCGGAACTTAAGTTATTCCAATAATTAATTATTTAAATGGAGACCCTAAGTCTAACTTAGGGAAATTAAAAAATTAAAGGGAATTAATTTAAACATGTGGGTGAGAATGTTCTAAGTGACAAGGATCAAGTATTTTCTAATATTAGCCGTTGATTAGAGATTACATCACGATCGTTGAATGTTCAACATAAAAAAGCGGTAGCACTTGAGTTAAGTCAAAATTCTGGGGTGCGGGTTGATGAGAATTTTCAAGTGAGCTTGCAGTGCAGCGAGGGGCAGATCGACAGAGGGATTTCAGATCCGAGGCCGAGAATACAATAGCAGAGAGGCAGATTTGTGCCAGAGGGACAACGCAGACCCAACAGGGGTGACAAAGTGGCAGTGTAAGCCTAGCAGGGGTGATGCAGAGGCATCGTAAGCCCAACAAGGGTGACGCAGAGCCAGAAGGGCTCACACAGAGGGACGCAGAGCCGGAAGAAGGCTGACGCAGTCACTCAGAGAGTTGCGCTGGGGTTTCAGTGGGCCAGATAGGGCTCATATTCAACAGATCCAGAAGGGGTACGCAACCACACCGAAGGGTGACAGTGGCTGTGTAGGCACCTATGGGGTTCTTCATCCTCAGCTGAATCAACCATATTATCTGTCTCCAGAGATGGAGGTACTTCTACAGGTATTTTATCTGTTGGGTAAACCACTACCCGTACCCTAGATTGTATTCAAAATTCTGCATAATAATAAAACCCTCAAGAGCTTCTGCATCTGTTTTCCCACATTGGGTTTTTCCAAGGACATCTGTCCAAAAAAAACTTGTGTGTCCTTCGTCGAATGTGCTTAATTATTTAGTACTTGATATGTATGTATGTGTAGGCTGCAATGTGTTTACTTCAGTGTTTTTTGAATATTTCTGAAAATAACTTGTTAAAGTAAAAACTAGGGGAAGTAAACCAGACTTTTGCAGTAGGATTTCTGTAATAAGGATTCAGAAATTTTCACATAGTATCAGATGTAGAAATTTCTGAATCTTAGTTCTTATGCAGAAATTATTACTGTTAATCCGGTTAAGCTTCTCCTACTTTACAAGTTATCAACTGAATAAATTCAAGTTAACATCAAAGAAAAACACATAATAGATCTCTACCAATTCAGATCTAGAATAAGCACATGCACACATAGACAAAGTGACACAGTTATTTCTGGACAAACTGTCCCCAGAAAAGCCCAATGTGGGAAAACTGGTCTCTGGCTGCTAGAGGGCTCTATTATTAAGAATATTTCTGAATACACAACTCTGGGTTCCAGTTCTGGAAAACCCGACAGAGAAAACTCTAGATTTGCAGCACTTGGTTGATCTAAGACTGATCCACACCCTCAAACGGGATTTACAGAACTCAGCCAGATCTAGGCCTAGAAACCCCATATCTGCCCCTGAAAGACACTGTGTCGGCCTTTGAAGCCCCTGCTGGGCTCTGCGTCAGCCTTGGAAGGCCTCCAAATGCTCAGCGCTGTCACTGGAAGGGATTGCATCACCCTTGTCACTACGCTGTCCCTAAGGGTCTCTGCGTAACCCCTGAAGGGCTTCCTGAAAATCACGCTGTCCTTGCTGCTGCTGCTGTCGTTTGCTGCTGTTGCTGCTGCTGCCTTCCTCTGCGCTGTCTTTGCTGATCTCTTCTCTGCTTCTTGTGTATTCTAGACCCCGGGATCAGATCATACCCTTGGTCTAAATTCTCCTCTCTGCAATTGAAACACTTCTGAGAATTCTTAGCAACCCCGCCCTAGAATCTTAGCTTAGCTTTAGTGCTCTGCCTCTATGTGTCTTACAAATGACCCCAAGCCTTTCCTTTATACTTTTCTCGTTGACAAATCAACGGCCAAGATTAAATCTTTAATCAATGGCTAAGATTAAAAGAAAGCTTGATCCGCGTGACTTAAGACAATTTCATCACACATATAATTAAATTCACTTTAATTATTTTATTTTCCTAAGTTTTAACTTAGGAAATACATTAAAATAATTAATTAATTTAATATCTCCTAAACCACATGAAATTTCCCAAATCCATTTCTGGGTCATGTAGATCAGGTGAACTCTAGTCCTTCCTCAAAATTTGGGACCTAGAGCACAACTGATGCTACCCCAAATACACAAAATCTCAACATTAGAGGTATTGCAGATCAGGGAGATCTGAAGTCATCAACGAAGAGGCAAAGTTTTTTGTTGCAGGAAGGCGACTGTGACAACACAGATCTAGGAAAAGGTAACGCAGCAGCAGAGCGACAACACAGAGCCTGTCTACCTCATGCAAAGCTGACGCAGACCCAAAGGGGTGACGCAGAGCCAGTCTAGCTCACGCAAAGTTGACGCAGAGGCTCACGTAGGCCTAGGAGGGTGATGCAGTCCGAGAGGAGGTGACGCTGTGCTAGTTGCCGTGGCTGGAAGTGCAGTCTGGTTCTTCGAAGTTGCTAGTGGGGCATTGTTTCTACCGGTGGAAAACAGTGTCTAGCAGGGTTGACAAAGTAAGGGGAAGCAGTTCCTCAACATACTTTCTAGCCAAGAAGTCTGAGATCCGATCAGAGGAGTGATTGGAGAGAGCTGGTTCGACAGAATTGGTGGAGGATTTCTGGGAGGGAAATCACTTGTTAGATGGTATTCTCTAGAGAGTTTCTATCACCAAGAAACCCAGATCTGAGTCTCTTGCTGAGAGCAGCAACAAAAGAAGGGAGAAGAGTATCCGTTTCGACATCGTTGAGTAGAGATGGCCTCTCATGGATTGAGGGATCAGGATAGGTTAGATAGAGCATCTAACTTCGTCATCTGGAAGGCGAGAATCCTGTCAGTGCTTGACAAATATTGCATCAAAGATCATGCGAGAAGGTTGTAGCTGTTCTTGTTGACGCTGATCCGTTGAAGAAGTATGAGGGAAATCAAGCTAGAGCCAAGCACTTGATTATGGACAAGGTGAAGGATCATGTGGTTCCACACATTGCCAAGAAGAACACAACAAATGAGATGTGGACGACATTGACCACATTGTATCGAAGTACCTCTGTCCATATGAAGATGCTTTTGGAGAATTAGCTACGACTATTTTAGATGCATAAGTTAGAGGAAATCAACCCCTTCCTCATTAGATTGAAGGCGATTGGAGATCAACTAGTTGCCATGGGGGCCACTCCTGATGATGGTCTTATGGTGAGGACTGCCCTGAATGCAGTGTTTGAAGAGTGGGATACCTTTGTCCAAGGCGTCTTGCGCAGATCAACACTTCCAAATTGGGAAGACATGTGGGCAACTCTTCGTCAAGAAGAGATCAAGAGATTGACCAAGATGAGCAACAACAACGGAGGAGCCAAGATCAAAAACAAGGAGGAGGAAGATGTGGCTCTCGCATCTAAGGGACAACAACAACAGCGAGGGAAGAAGATGAAAGACCTTTCTAAGTTTCGGTGCTTCAGATGTGGTGAATTGGGATATTTCGCCACTACTTGTCCTCAGAAGAAGAAGGGAAAGGAAGATTCAGATTCTAAGGCTGCAGCAACAAAGGACGATGATGGGAGTGATGATGATTTGGCTATGAGTGCTCATGTTCCTCAGGAGAAGAGGTGGGGCGACATAGATTTGTAGTTCTCTTGAACTTCGAGAGCCCTTAATGACACTAGCATGATGAATGGAGTCAATTGGTCATGGAGGCACATTGGCAGTGCTAAGACGTTGAAGACTGGAGCAGCACAGAGGCAACAACAGTGTAGATGCAGCAGCGCAGAGGTTGATGGGATTTCAGCAGCACAGAGGCAGTGTGTAAAGAGCTTGATTTGTTGAATTAACCATCATTAACAAAATTCATAAGTGTAAAGCCCTTAATTTTCAAAATTAACAAACATTCACAAAATTCATACTACTGAATTCAGAGTGGGATTTTTGAAACAAAATATATATCAATTGACTAATTAATACTTACTTGGAACTGTGTTTGAAGATGTTCCTGATTTGCCATGGCTCTAGGTCTCGTCACCAAACCGCCGTTTTCCTCCTAGCCTATCTGAGGTCAACCTCTCCGGTCCCCAGATCCAGAAGGCAAGTCTTCTAGCTCCCATGCCCAATACTCCAAGAACAACCGAGATCACTCCATGACTCTGTTAGAACTCACTGCTCATGTCTCACGCAGTTAGGACTCCTCTGAAAGCATTTGGGTCAGTTTACCCATTCACTACCCATGTCTATCAAGTTTCCCCCTCTTCTCCTTTTATACACAAACTCCATTCAAGATATTTATTAAAATATCTTCTTTTAATAAATATTTTGGATTTCTAAAATATCTTAGTTTTGTTAAAATATTATTATTTGATAAATATCTTGGTTTTATTAAAATATTATTATTTAATAAATATCTTAGATTTATTAAAATATTATTATTTAATAAATATCTTGGATTTATTAAAATATCATCATTTATTTGCATAAGTCAATCCTTTTATTTTTCTTTGAACAAAGTATTAGTTTATATTATGATTGTAGTAGATATAACTAATACATTCATTATATTCTGGTGAGTTAGGTATTTTCTCAATACTTCAATAATTCATTCATTACTCTACACTGAGATTTTTCATAATTGATTAGTGCATGTACTAGTGTAGTACATGTGACACATGCATATGTAGCTATCATATGCAGGTCTCATATGCATGTTAATATTTCTATGTTCCATATAATTCGAGTTGGGTCATTACATACACCCCCCTTTGGAAAACTTCGTCCCGAAGTTAAGTTTTATGTCGTATATCATTAATTATATCAGTGATTAGTATAATCATATAAGGTTGGTGTATCATAGTTGAATTTTCGTTTAATGTGTGAGAACACTTTTAACATTTATGTTTTGATCATTTATTGGTTTACCAATTTAGTAGTCACATCTTGCCCCAACAGTGTTCCCAAGCTATTCTAGAATCAGCCTATCCTCTCTAATCTCTTCCGCTTTCATCCTATTCTTCCTCTATAGGAATATGCCATGGCATCAGTTTTACTGATCCAACCATCCATAGACCTTAGGGTGTCGGCTTCGATTACGTCGACCTGATGGACCAGTAGGCATCTGACAGTCATTATCACACGTCTAGTGGAGCGTGACTCGCACAACCCTCCCATGACTCCAGGTTTTGGAGGATAAACAGTGGGCAACACCTCCACCCCTCCTAGTAGGACCAGGGTTAACACTCTATCATGGAGTCTCGGTGCATCTCAATTGTTCTTGGAGTTTTGTCATCACGCGGTTGGTTTGGTAATGATATTATCTGCGATGTAAAACACTTGTCCACAAATTATAACATACGTATCAATATGTTCAAAGAAAATTGTTACCTATATAACAATTTCTACACATTTCAAATATGTTGCTATCTACGATATTGATCCTTGAGTTGATATAACATACTTGGTAAAACACTTGTATAACATATGGGATTATTCTGCGATGTAACTAAGAACAAACTAAGAACAATAATTAAGTTCTTTAAAGTGCTTTAAGTATTGCGACAACCTCAATAGTCCTCCACAGGTCATGACGAATTCTCTGAGCAAGTTCTAGATGTTTCTTGTATGCCAATGATGATAGATAATTTAGAGTAAAATGAATTCTTCGGATTTCACAGCGAACTAGAGATCTGCTTAATCGATCAAATGCTTTGCTGTTAAAATGGTTAATCAATTTATGTTTTATGCCGGCGAAGGGAGGAATTAGGTTAAAATCGCGATAGTGTTTCAAGAAGTCAAGGTCGGCGGCTCTTCTTTGAATTTTACCCTAATTTACTCGAGATTAAGAATCTTAATTCATACTTGCCTTCCGTACAGGGTGTTTGTAGATTTTTGTGGTGGGTATCTTGAGAATTTTTTTTTAGTGCTTGCAGTAGCCATTTTGTGTATGCGGACGTTCGGAATCTATAAGACTCATCATCTAGAATAGCTACATAAAAGTTCCGTCGTGTAATTACAAATAAGATTTAAATAGAAATAAGATTTACGTTTAGATGTATTTAATAGAAATAAAAATGGCTGCGGTATCCAATATAAAGTTGGCCACCTAAGTATTAAGAAAATACACGTGAGTAAGTATTAACTGAAAATTGTCGGCCACGTTTAAAAAAATAAAAAATAAAAAATGAATAAAGCATTTTTATGAATGTGTATTCATATTTTGAATATATTACAATTCTAAATTACAACAAAGATTTATGAATATGTGTTTTGGATTAAAAAAATTTAAATTATAATAAATATTAAATTGAATTTTGATTTGTCTTGTCTTGATTTGATGATCTAGGAAAAGCTGACATTATTACTTAAATATCTATGAAGACAAGTTGCCACTCACTATGATTTCTCATTCTAGATTTTCCTCGGTAAGTTGGCTACCAGACTCGAGAATCAAACACATTTGTGGCAGCCTTTTAGAGACAAGTCTTGGCGTCGATATTTTGTGTGACATTATGAACTACAACGAAGAAAGAATAGCCTTGTCAAACTATGGAAACATCGCATATTACCAGGATGCCAGGTCTTGAACCCTAGAATTATAATCAATCTGAAGAATTCTCTTCCTCATTTGCTGCTTTGTTATCCACAACTTTGAGTTTTCTGTAATTGAATCTTTCAGAACCTTATGTAGTAGAGGAAGTGATCAGTTCATTGCAATTAGGAATTTTCTTTGGGGGAGTTTGTAAACTAACAGAAATGGGGAAGATCAGGTTATTAGGGAGGATAGGATGTTAAAATATCTCGAGCATTTATGGAGTTTGATGTGAGCGTTTACGGAGTTTTTATTTATTTATTTATTTTTTTTAAACTGACTTTTGTTGAATTTTGAGAAATTGATTTAATAAAGTCTACATACAGGTTGATTTGGAAACCTCTGATATCCTTCAAGTTTCGAAGTTTGGATTACTGATGACAGTTCAGAGATGACTGCAAAGGAAGCAAAATTAAGGATTTCTATACAGTTAATCTCACGTGCTGAGGCTCTACAAGGTTGGCATCGCTATTTCAAATGAAAATGAGGTGCTGAAATTTCGGAAAAGTATATCTATATATGCTTTCTTTTGGAGAGTGAAATGTGTTAATTGACTGCAATATTTTGAATGAACAAAATAAACCACGCACACCTATCATGGTTTATGTGAATTTAGAAAATACAAATAATAAATTAAACAATTTCCTATAATAGGAGCGATATGTTGAAGGTCCTATTTTTAAAATTTTAATGCCCTAAGGTCCTGAAGGTTCAACCGTGCTTTGATACCATGTGTAAGGACCTTGTTGAATTAACCATCATTAACAAAATTCACAAGTGTAAAGCCCTTAATTTTCAAAATCAACAAACATTCAAAAAATTCATACTACCAAATTTAGAGTGGGATTTTTGAAACAAAATATATATCAATTGACTAATTAATACTTACCTGGAACCGTGTTTGAAGATGTTCCTGATCTGCCATGGCTCTAGCTCCCGTCACCAAACCACCGTTTTCCTCCCAGCCTATCTGAGGTTAACCTCTCCGATCTCCAGATCCAGAGGACAAGTCTTCTGGCCCCAATGCCCAATACTTCAAGAACCACTGAGGTCACCCCATGACTCTGTTAGAACTCACTGCTCATGTCTCATGCAGTTAGGACTCCTCTGACAGCATCCGGGTCAGTTTACCCATTCACTACCCATGCCCATCAAGTTTCCCCCTCTTCTCCTTTTATACACGAAGTCCATTCAAGATATTTATTAAAATATCTTGGATTTCTAAAATATCTTAGTTTTATTAAAATATTATTATTTGATAAATATCTTGGTTTTATTAAAATATTATTATTTAATAAATATTTTAGATTTATTAAAATATTATTATTTAATAAATATCTTGGATTTATTAAAATATCTTCATTTATTTGCATAAGTCAATGCTTTTAATTTTCTTTGAACAAAATATTAGTTTATATTATGATAGTGGTAGATATAACTAATGCATTCATTATATTCTGGTGAGTTAGGTATTTCCTCAATACTTCAATAATTCACTCATTACTCTACGCTGAGATTTTTCATAATTGATAAGTGCATGTACTAGTGCAGTACACGTGACACATGCATATGTAGCTGTCATATGCAGGTCTCATATGCATGCTAATATTTCTATGTTCCATATAATTCGAGTTGAGTTGTTACATAGTGCTTACGCAGTGCAGAGGCACTGGAGGGACAACACAGATTAGTAGTAGAGAGTGTTTCAGATCGAGATGCAGCCAGATTGGCAGCAACAACGGAGGAGCGAAGATCAAAAAGGAGGAAGATGCGACTCTCGCATGCGACTCTCGCATCTAAGGGACAACAACAACAGTGAGGGAAGAAGAAGAAAGCCCTTTCTAAGGTCCAGTGCTTAAGCTGTGGTGAATTGGGACATTTCACCACTACTTGTCCTAAGAAGAAGAAGCGTAAGGAAGATTCAGATTCTAAGGCTGCAGCAGCGAGGGGCGATGATGGGAGTGATGATGGTGTGGTTATGAGTGCTTATGCCCCTCAGGAGAAGAGGTGGGGCGACATAGGTTTGCAGTTCTCTTGAACTTCAGATGAAGGGCAGGATCCTTGAGGTGCCCAAACTCTTGGATCACATACGAGCTACGGGAGCCCTTAATAATAGTAGCAAGATGACTAGAGTTAGTTGGTCATGGAGGCACATTGGCAGTGCTAGGACGTTGAAGACTAGAGCAATGCATGTTGAAATTTGGTTACCGGAGGACAGGTGGTTCCCTAAGGCTTTGATCTTTGGCCTAGACAAAAGTGTCCAAAAGAATTTAATTTTTCTCCTAAAGTGACTTTATAAAGTTATAAAGTCAAATCTAATTTAAATGTGACTTTAAGTGATAAAGTTACTAAAGTTTAGTTTTAAAGTGACTTTAATAAAGTCAATGTGAAATTAGAAAGTGAAAAGTGACTTTGGAAATAAATGACTAAGAGGGTCTTTATTAAAGTCGGGTGAATTAAAAAATAGAAAGTGAGATTTAAATGAGCATTTAATCTCAGCCCTAGATCTAAAGCTATCTCATCCATTGGATTTAGGGATTCTCCAAAAGTCACTTAGGGTTAGGTTAAAGGAGGAAAAGGAGAGAGAAGATCATTCATTATTTCATGAGCAGATTGAGAGAGAAGGAGAAAAAGCTAAAGAGAAATTTCTGAGCGGAGGGAGAGCAGCGATAGCTACACAGAAAATCCGTACAACAGGCGGGCACATTTCCCAAGGCCGCATTTCCGTACATCAGCATTTATTGGCATGTTTACCAAGGCAGAAAATTTGTATAACACTGTATTGGCACGTTTTTCAAGGCAAGTACAACGCTGTTTTCGGGGAGCAAATTCAGCAGCAAAGGGCACAGTTTTTGAGGCAGCTTTTTTGGGCATGAAAATCGAGGAAGGAGCTACTGTACTATCCATATAGTACCGTACAGTACCGTACATGTAGAAATCTAGGCATGTTTTCCTAGGCAGCAAGTACAACATTTATCGCTGTATTTTTTCTGTAATTTTCTGTTTTGCTGTTGGTATGATTTTCAAGGTTGGAGGTTGACACGAAAATCGAGATAAGTGGGTTTTGTATTTGCTGTAATTTTTTTTGTGTTTTACTGTTCACTGTAAAAGCATTTATCAGAAATAAGAAGAGCTTTCGAATTGGTTTTCCCCAAGAGTTGTAGGGGGTTTTTCCAGGGTCAAGTTGACCAAAAATCAGCGTGTTAAAATCTGTGTGTGGCTGATTTATTTTCTGAGTTTTTATTTTTGCATTTCAACATTGTGAAATTTCCAGAATTTGTGTTTTCAGAAAATATTTATTTTTCTAGCTTGTTGAATGTATGGCTATTGTAATGGGCATTTAACTATATGGGAGAAATAAGGAGAAACTGAAAACCGGGGTTGGGTTATCAAATTTCTATATGATATCAGAGCTATTTTGCTGAAAAGTGCAGTTTGGGACAACAAGAAGAAAAATTACAGCAAGCTGATTTTTCACACAGAAATCATTACCTTTACTACAACAGTGTTATTTTCAGTTTATTTAGGATAGCAAGCATGTCTTTGGTGTTGAGGGTGGAAGATAGGTTGGATGGGCATAATAACTACAGTGTATGGAAGGAGAGAATGCAGAGCATCTTTGAGGAGGCAGAAGTTTGGGATATCATGGTGCATACCGCACAGAACCCTGTTAATGTGCCTACTGATGTTGTTCGGTTGGCAGCCTTTAATAAAAATAATAAGGGTAAGAAACTGATTCTAGATGGAATCAAAGACCATTGCATTTCTCATGTGAGAGGAAAGAGATATGCTCATGAGATGTGGACAACATTGACCAATCTCTACTAGAGTACCAATGAGAACAGGAAAATGGTCCTAAGGGAGAAGCTGAAGACCATTAAGATGGGTAAGATTGATAGTGCAGCTGGATACCTCACAAAGATTACTAATGTGAGAGATGCTTTGGCAGCAGTTGGAGAGGTCATTCCACCCATTGAGTTGGTGCGGATTGCAGTGAATGGCCTTCCCAGTTCATGGCTGAACTTCGCTGATGGGGTTTGTGCACGTGAGACCCTTCCCATTTGGAAGAGGTTCTGGGATGATTGCATACAGACAAAAATCAGAAAGAGTCAGCTTGGGGCAGCCAAACCAGTTGAGCAGGATGAGGATGTAGCACTGTTGGCAGGAGGCAAGAAAGGCAAGGGAAAGAAGTAAGCTTCCACAAGTGGTGGTGGGGGCAAAGGCAAAGGTAAAGGTAAACAAGGGAACACGCAGAAGGACTATTCCAAGGTGAAGTGTTGGAATTGTCAGAGGATGGGACACTATGTAGTTGTGTGTCCGAAGAAGAAGAAGAAAGGGAAGAACCAGAGCATGGCAACATCAGTAGAGATAGAGGACTTTACTGATAGCTTTGACCAAGAGTTTGGATTCATTGCTTGTGAGTCCACTAGTGCAGGATCACCTGCCACAGAGGTTGAGAGGGAGTGTGCATTTACCTCCACTAGCGGAGCATCTTCAAGTATCTGGTATGTTGACAGTGGGGCTTCACGTCATATGACAGGAGTCCGTGAGTACTTCTCAGAGCTTTCAGAGAGTGGCACTGATATAGAGGTAGTACTCGGAGATGACAACGTTGTTAGAGCAGTCAGTGTAGAGACATTGACATTTGATAGGGAACCCAAACCTCCCTTGAAGGTGTCAGATGTTCTATGTGCCAGGGATGAGGAAGAACCTCATATTCGTCTCAGCATTGGAGGACAGAGGGTATGAGATATTGTTCAAGAGAGGACAAGTGCTGATATATCCTAGGGGCACTCCAGCTAATTCAGCTAGAGTGATTGGTGTACGCCATGCAAAGGTGTACAAATTTACATTTCAGCCCCTTTTGGCATTGAGTAGTAGTACCAGTGGCAGAGCTAGTAGTTCAGAGTTGTGTGAGATTTGGCATTGCAGGATGGAGCACATGTATCATGGAGCCTTGAGGACATTGCGGGAGATCACTACAGGTGTGCCAGATTTTAGTACTGATCACTTTGATACATGCAGAGGATGTGCGATGGGCAAGTTTGCCAAATCCCCTTTTCCCAATAGTGACAGCAGATCGACTGGGATACTTGATTTGATTCATTTCGATGTCAGTAGTTTGATGTTTCATGTTTCCTTGAGTGGATATGAGTATTATGTTTTATTCATTGAGGATCACTCCAGGAGGACTTGGATTTATTTCTTGAAGACCAAGAGTGAGGTCTTCAAGCGATTTCAGGAGTTCAGAGCTCTTGTGGAGATTCAGACAGGTCGGAAGATCAAGTCCCTAAGGTCGGACAATGGAGGGGAGTACACCCTTGGTGAGTTTGTTGATTATTGTTCCTAGGCAGGCATTAGGAGGGAGTTCACAGTTCCTTACAACCCCCAACAGAACGGGGTTGCGGAGAGGAAGAACAGATCCATTGGAGGGGCTGCCAAAGCCATGCTACATGATCAGGGGTTACCATTGTTTTTGTGGGCAGAGGCCTGCAACAATGTTGTATATTTGCAGAACAGGAGTCTGCATCGTGCCTTGGGGCATGTGACTCCGGAGGAGGCTTTTTCTCGGAAGAAGCCTGATGTTGGTCATCTTCGTATCTTTGGGTGTATTGCATACTCCCATGTACCCAAGGAGAAGAGGACCAAGCTAGAGCCCACCGCAAAGAAGGGTGTCTTTGTGGGCTATAGTGAAACCTTGAAGGCCTTTCAGATTTATATTCTTGCACAGAGGAGAGTTGTTGTCAGGCGGGATGTGAAGTTCGAGGAGGATGGGGCTTTCAGGAGGTCACGGGAGTTAGAGTATCAGGATCAGCCAGACCCTCAGGAGAAGCTGAGTCAGTTGCAGGGATCCAGTGGGAGGGATTAGGAGGATCAGGAGGTACATCGATTACGGTGTCAGGTCCGTCAGTGAGCAGTGGCTCACAGAGTCAGAGGGGTGGTGCTTTGGGCAGCATGCAGAGCAGGCCGCAGAGCAGTTCACTAGGGAGTCCACTGATGGACAATTCACATGGTACTTCAGCGTCTACAGGTTCAGGTTGAGGCAGGAGGACAACATACAGACAGTCAGGAGTTCAGGCTCGTGATGATGAGGAGGAGGAGTTTCATTCTCCGGTGGGAGAAGTGTGCTCAGGGAAGAGGAAGCCTAAGTGGCTTCAAGATACCTTGAGAGAGGCCACATCTGTTGCTGGGCCTAAGAGGCCGGTTAGAGAGAGCAGACCACCTTATAGGTTCTGTAGCTATATGGCAATGGTTGCCAACATCATTGACTCTGAGCATTCTAGCTATGAGGAGGCAGCTAGCCAGCAGGTCTGGAGAGAGGCCATGCAGGAGGAGTATTCTTCTATCATGAAGAATGATGTTTGGGAGGTGGTGTCGAGGCCTGAGGGCAAATCCGTGGTTACTTGGCAACATTGAGAAATTCAAAGCAAAGTTTATGGCTAGAGGGTTCTCCTAGGTAGAGGGAGTAGATTATGAGGAGACCTTCGCTCCCATGGCTCGATATACTTCGATTCGCTCCATCATATCAATAACAGTAGAGATGGGTTGGAAGATCCACCAGATGGATGTGAAGACCACATTTCTCAATGGCTTCATACAAGAGGAGGTGTACATTGAGCAGCCACAGGGCTTTGAGGTGCATGGGAAGGAGTCCCATGTGTGCAGACTGAAGAAGGCCTGTTATGGCCTGAAGCAAGCTCCCAGAGCTTGGTACTCCAGGATAGATACATACTTGCAAGAGATGGGTTTCACAAAGAGTGAGGCAGATCCGAACCTTTACTTTATTGTGATAGGTGAGGAGCCTCTCATTCTGGTGCTGTATGTGGATGACTTGGTCATTACGGGTGCAGAGAGACTCATAGAGTACTGCAAGAGTGATCTTGCGTCAGAGTTTGAGATGAAGGACATTGGCTTGATCCATTACTTTTTGGGTTTGGAGGTGTGGCAGGAGGAGGGGCATTTCTTCTTGGGGCCAGGGAAATATATTGTGGACATCCTTGGCAGATTCCACATAGAGGATTGTAGACCCATGTCGACACCGATGATCACCAACTGGAAGAAGCTTTACGCTTCAGATTCTGAGTTGGTGGACACCACTTTGTATAGACAGCTGATTGGTTCCTTGATGTATTTGGTCAACGCTAGACCAGATATATGTTTTGCAGTCAACACGATGAGCCAATTCATGTGTGAGCCCAGGAGGGTGCACTGGGTTGCTGCAAAACACATTTTGCGGTACCTGCAAGGGACAATGGATTATGGTTTGGATTATAGGCAGGGGGATGGAGTGAGATTGGCAGGTTACACTGATTCTGATTGGGCAGGTTATGCTTCTGTAGGAAGAGCATTTCAAGGTGCTGTTTTGGGTTGGGTTCGGCAGTGGTGTTGTGGTTTAGCCGGAAGCAACAGTCAGTAGCATTGAGTTCAGCGGAAGCAGAGTACATGGCAGCCAGTCTAGCTAGTTGTGAGGCCATCTGGCTTTGCAAGATGTTGTTTGACTTATTTGGTCCGCCATTGAGACCTTCAGTGATTTACTGTGATAATCAGAGTTGCATTAAACTCACTGAGAATCTAGTATTTCATGACAGGTCAAAGTATATCGGCATCATATATCACTTCATCAGAGACTATGTTCAGAAGGGAGCTGTGAAGCTTGAGTATATTCCCATTGATGAGCAGGTTGCAGATATTCTTACCAAAGCCTTACCACGGGGCAAGCATGTCTACTTCAGAGACAAGATGGGTGTGGTGAGGAACACCTTCCTTGGTAAGAGGGAGTGTTGAAATTTGTTTACCGGAGGACAAGTAGTTCCCTAAGGCTTTGATCTTTGGCCTAGGGAAAAGGGTCCAAAAGAATTTAATTTTTCTCCTAAAGTGACACTATAAAGTTATAAAGTCAAATCTAATTTAAAAGCGACTTTAAGTGATAAAGTTACTAAAGTCTAATTTTAAAGTTACTTTAATAAAGTCAATGTGAAATCAGAAAGGGAAAAGTGACTTTGGAAATAAATGACTAAGTGGGTCTTTATTAAAGTGGGGTGAATTAAAAAATAGAAAGTGAGATTTAAATGAGCATTTAATATTAGCCCTAGATCTAAAACTATCTCAGCCATTGGATTTAGGGATTCCCCAAAAGTCACTTAGGGTTAGGGTAAAGGAGGAAAATGAGGGAAAATGTCATTCATGAGCAGATTGAGAGAGGAGGAGAGAAAGCTGAATAGAAATTTCTGAGTGGAGGGAGAGCAGCATAGCTACACAGAAAATCCGTACAACAAGAGGGCACATTTCCCAAGGCAGCATTTTTGTATAGTAGCATTTATTGGCATGTTTACCAAGGCAGAAAATCCGTACAACACTATTTAACACGTTATTCAAGGCAAGTACAACGTTGTTTTCGAGGAGCAGATTTAGCAACAAAGGGCACGGTTTTCAAGGCAGCTTTTCTGGTCACAGAAATCGAGGAAGGGGATGCTGTACTGTCCGTACACGCAGAAATCTGGGCACATTTTCTATTTTCTGTTTTGCTGTTGGCACGATTTTCAAGGTTGGAGGTTGACATGGAAATCGAGATAAGTGGGTTTTGTATTTGCTGTAATTTTTTCTGTGTTTTACGGTTCACTGTAAAAGCATTTATCAAAAATAAAAAGAGATTTCGAACTGGTTTTCCCCAAGAGTTGTAGGGGGTTTTTCCAGGGTCAAGTTTACCAAAAATCAGCGTGTCAAAATTCTGTGTTGCTGAATTATTTTCTCAGTTTTTATTTTTGCATTTCAGCATTGGGAAATTTCCAGAATTAGTGTTTTCAAAAAATATTTGTTTTTCCAGCTTGTTGAATGTATGGCTATGGGAATGAGCATTTAACTATATGGGAGAAATAAGGAGAAACTGAAAACCGAGGTTGTGTTATCAAATTTCTACAACGCAGAGACAACAAAATGTAGAAGCAACAACGCAGAGGTTGATGGGATTTCAGCAACGTAGAGGCAGTGCTTATGCAGTGCAGAGTAGCAGCAGTGCAGAGGCATTAAAGGGACAACACAGATTAGTAGCAGAGGGTGTTTCAGATCAAGATGCAGCCAGATTGGCAACAACAACAGAGGAGCCAAGATCAAAAAGGAGGAGGAAGATGTGGCTCTCGCATCTAAAGGACAACAACAACAACAACGAGGGAAGAAGAAGAAAGACCTTTCTAAAGTCCGGTTCTTTGGATGTGGGGAATTGGGACATTTCGCCACTACTTGTCCTGAGAAGAAGAAGGGCAAGGAAGATTCAGATTTTAAGGCAGCAACAGCGAAGGGTGATGATGGGAGTGATGATGATGTGGCTATGAGTGCTCATGTTCCTTGGGAGAAGAGGTGGGGTGACATAGATCTGTAGTTCTCTTGACTTTCAAATGAAGGGCATGATCCTCGAGGTGCCGAAACTCTTGGATCACATACAAGCTACGAGAGCCCTTAATGACAGTAGCAGGATGACTGGAGTCAGTTGGTCATGGAGACACATTTGCTGTGCTAGGACACTGAAGACTGGAGCAGCGGAGAGGCAACAACTGTGTAGAAGCGGCGCAAAGGTTGATGGGATTTCAGTAGTGCAGAGGCAGTGCTTACGCAGTGTAGAGTAGCAACAATGCAGAGGCACCAGAGGGATAACACAGATTAGTAGCAGAGGGTGTTTCAGATCGAGATGCAGTTAGACTGACTTGTCTGTCAGGATATTAGGTGATGTCCTTCAGTTGCTTACTCTCAGATTCTGAGTTGCAGTGCTACAGTTAGCAGTGGCATTGCTATGGGCAACATGATGCAACATTTGAAAGGGAGCTGCAGTACAAATGAGGTCGTGACTGTGGCAGAGTCATGACAGCAACACAGTGGATGAGGGGTAGCAGGCCAAGCATCAGCAACGCAGGGGATCGATGCCATGGATCAAAATAACACTTATGGATTGAAGTGGTGCTAGAGCACATTCCTCGCTAAGAGGGAGTGTTGATTTTTGGGTAGCATCGGATGTGCTCTAGCTCCGAAACTTTGTGGAGGGGCTAGAACACATGAGATCTCCAATACTCAGAAATCATTTGGAGAAATTCCACCCGGAACTTAAGTTATTCCAATAATTAATTATTTTAATGGAGACCCTCAGTCTAACTTGGGGAAATTAAATAATTAAAGGTAATTAATTTAAACATGTGTGTGAGAATGTTCTAAGTGACGAGGATCAAGACTTTTCTAATCTTAGTCATTGATTAGAGATTAGATCACGACCGTTGAATGTTCAACAAGAAAAGTATTAAAGGAAGGCTTGGGGTCAATTGGAGAACACACACAAAGTGGTAGCACTTGAGCTAAGTCAAAATTTTGGGGCGCGGTTTCTTGAGAATTTTCGAGTGAGCTTGCACAGCAGCGAGGGGCAGATCGACAGAGGGATTTTAGATCCGAGGCCGAGAATACAATAGCAAAGAGGCAGATCTGTGCTAGAGGGAGTGCGTAATTCAGTTCAGAGGCCAATGTAATCACCAGGAGTGCGTAATTTTCCTAAGGGGGTCAAATTCCAGGGTCAGCCTTTCCGGAGTTCCTTCCTGGGTTTTCTCGGGTTTTTGGAGGAGAGTTCATAATCAGAGTTTCACAATTTTCTAAGCATGGGAACATCCCCAAAGAGTTGCTCTATTCCAGCTACAAACAACATTTTCCAGCAGCAGCAGTAGCAGCATCTTAGAGAGTTACACACTCCAGAGAGGAAGCAACCATTCCTAGCAGGGTTTTGAGAGTTATTTCAGCTTGCCTTGAGCAAGCCAAGGTGCCATCATTCTGATCATCTCTTGTACTCATTCCCTCTTTCAGATTTATAATAAAATGGCTCAGCTTTTCTCAATGTTTGCAGTGCCTTTCATGGTGTCTCTCTATTCGCTGTAGTTTTTGTTTATGTTGCTTTGTATTGTTGTTTATTTCGTATTCAGAATATTATAGTGGTATCAGAGCTCATAGACTTGGCTCAGCCTGTGGAGCAGATTAGTCTATGACACCTGGAGACAAAGAATGCATCACTTACCAGAAGCAGCGGTATAGGAGCCAAGAGCGAAGGCTCGAGGCCACATTTGGAGAGGGGGATTGCGTTCCAGTAAATGACACAGAGGAGGAAGCACCTATGGTAGAAGAAACAAATGACGAGAAGGAGTTCGAGAATCTCCTCTTGAAGTCTGTACAGGAGCTCTTGAGGAAGATAGAGGAGATGGGTTAGAAGATTGCTGGGGAGAATAGATAGCGTGAAACCCCAAGGGGTTTTCACATCAGAGAGGGATCCAACACTTCCCATCCCACACAGGAGCAGAACACAGCACAGCAGGTGGTGCTACGCACTCCCCCACGTTCCAGTATGCCCACATTCTTGATTGCAGGTACAGGAATGGGAGGATGTCAGGAGCAGGGGATGGCGCATTATGGGGACTACTTTGCAGGGTATCAGTCATATGGGCGAGAGTTCGGGGAAGCTCTGTTGGGAAACCAGCTCCAAAAAGAGAAGAAAAGAGATATCAATGCCGTAGAAATAAGCCACTTCGAGGGGGCAACCTCCAATACATTACATGAATGAACAATTCTTGGATTATACAATTTACAAAACCTCCTTTCTATATATAGGAGTCCATGGGGCCATAATGTAATCCTAGTGGGCCACAATGTAATCCTAGCCGACCTAACAATAATAATTTAAGGGCACCATAATAACAAAATGGGGGTTACAAGGGTACAATAATAACAATAAGGGGGTTACACTAACAACAATAAGGGACTATACTAGTAATATAGGGACCTAACATGCCCCTCTCCTTCAAAAAAGTGTTGTCCTCCACGCTTGAGTAGCTCTGGGTGCTTCTGTATAAAATTCTCATCCTCCCATGTAGAATCTTCAGTGGGTAAGTTCTTCCACTTGATGAGATACTCTGAAATTGATCGATTCCGTAGTTGTCGAGTTCTTGTTTCCATGACCGCTTCTGGTTCCAATATGATTTTTCCTTTCTCATCAAGTTCTGGCAATATTGTTTGAACTGGAAGATTTTCACCTATAACCTTCTTTAAGCATGAAACATGGAAAACTGGATGTACTCGCGAAGAAGTGGGAAGCTCCAATTTGTATGCCATAGTACCAATCTTTTGCAACACCTTGTAAGGACCATAGTACTTTGGTGATAATTTATTATCCTTCTTAGCTTACTTGAGGGACATTTGTTTGTATGGTTGTAGCCGTAAAAATACCCAATCTCCTACATCAAAACTTCTCTCGCTGCGATGTTGATCTGCCTGTTGTTTCATTCGATTTTGTGCCAAAGTTAGGTTATCCTTTAAGAGTTGGAGAACTTCTTGGTGATGCTCGATGTGATCTTCCACTGCTTGAACCTTCGAATTTTCTCTTAAATATGATGTGATGGATGGTGGATGATATCCATAAAGTGCCATAAATGGGGTCATTTTCGCTGCAGTATGGAAGGAAGTGTTATACCACCATTCAGCAAGAGGTAACCACTTTACCCATTGTGTTTGTTTATCAGATACAAAACAACGAAGATATCCTTCCAAACATTTATTTACGATCTCAGTTTGACCATCAGATTGAGGATGATAAGATGAGCTATGAGCTAATTGAGTACCCAAACAAGAAAATAACTCCGTCCAAAAATTTCCGGTAAAAATGGGATCTCTGTCGCTCACAATAACCCTTGGGCTTCCATGTAGCTTTTGAATTCTGTCCATAAATGTAGTAGCAACTGTGCTTGCTTTAAATGGATGAGATAATGCACAAAAGTGTGCATACTTGGTAAGTCTATCAACTACCACCATGATGACACTCTTTCCTTCGGACTTAGGTAAACATGTGATAAAATCCATTGAAATCTCCTCCCAACGTTGACTTGGAATGGATAAAGGTTGTAGAAGTCCCGGGGTCTTAATTGTTTCCACTTTATTCTGCTGGCAAACCAAACATTCCGCCACAAACTTTTGAATATGAGATTTAAGGCCATCCCAAAAAAATTCTTTCTTCACCCTGTGGTAAGTTTTTAAAAATCCTGAGTGTCCTCCTAAAGGAGAAGTGTGCAATTTTAGAAGAATCTTTTGTTTTAGTTGGGAATTCTTACAAAGATATAAGCGATCTTTGTACCATAAGGAATCATTTTTCCAACTAAATGTATCAGATGTACTAGGATCTTGCTGCAACTTTTGAATGAGTGTCCATACATCTTTGTCCTTCTTCATTCATCTCTTGCTTCGGTTATCCAATCTGGTTGGATAATAGAAATGGCACAAAGCAATGCTTCCACCTCTTCATTATTTCTTGAGAGTGCATCTGCAACAACATTAAGCTTTCCTTTTTGTAGATTATTTCAAAGTCATAACCCAACATCTTTGTGACCCATTTTTGCTGCTCTTCTGAAGATAGTCTTTGTTCCAAAGAGTGTTTAAGACTATCATGATCAGTTTTTACCTTGAAGTGTCTTCCCATTAGGTAAGTTCGCCATTTCTTTAGTGCATGCAGTATTGCTAACATTTCCTTCTCATAAATAGGTTTCTGTAAATACTTTCCTTTGATTGGACGACTTTCAAAAGCAATAGGTCTTCCTTCTTGCATTAAAACTACACCAATTCCATTTCCTGAGGAATCACATTCCACAATAAAGGTTTTTGTGAAGTCTGGCGTAGCTAAGACCGGTGCTAGGCACATTGCCTCTTTAAGATGTTCAAAGGCCTTAGTTGCTTCAGGAGTCCATGAAAATACATCTTTCTTCAATAATGTTGTTAGAGGTGCTGCTATTCTCCCATAATTCTTAACAAACTTGCGATAATACCCTGTTAACCCGAGAAATCCTCGCAATTGCTTTATGGTTGTAGGGACTTTCCATTCCTTAATGGCTTTAATTTTGTTAGGGTCTACTTTAACACCCTCGTGAGATACAATATGACCCAGATATTCCACCTCTTGTACTCCAAAGAAACATTTGGATGTTTTTGCATCTAATTGTTTCTCCTGCAATAGTTTGAGCACCCTGTCAACATGTTCAACATGATCCTTCCAAGACCTGCTGTAGATTAGTATATCATCAAAAAATACTAGCACAAATTTTCTAAGGAAGGGTTTGAAAATGGATTTCATCAACCCTTGAAATGTAGAAGGTGCATTGGTAAGGCCAAAAGGCATGACCAAAAATTCATAATGACCCTCATGAGTTCGAAATGTTGTTTTTGGAATATCTTAAGTCTTCATTCTAATTTGATGATATCCTGAACGAAGATCCAACTTGGTAAAATAAATTGCTCCATGTAATTCATCCAATAATTCATCAATCACAGGAATGGGAAATTTATCATTAATGGTGAGCTTATTGAGCTCCCTATAATCCGGACACATTCGCCATGATCCATCCTTCTTGTGTACCAATACTACAGGAGCAGAGAAAGAACTTTGACTAGGTTGAATTATCCCTGCCTCTAACATTTCTGCAATCATACGTTCAATTTCGCTCTTTTGGAAGTAAGGATATCTATAAGGCCTGATGTTTGGAGGAACACTTCCTGGAATCAAATGAATAGCATGATCATGATCACGAATGGGTGGGAGTCCTTTGGGAGTTTCAAACACCTTGGAATGATTGTCCAAGACTTGTTGGAGATCTGCAGAAATAGATGATTTTGATGTCGGAACTTCTAGTGAGCATAATTATGCAATTACGCCTCGTTGTTCTTTCTTTAGAAGCTTTGTCATGACATTAGAGCTTATTATCCTTCCCGGCTTCCCTTCAATACCCCGTAATTCGACTTCCTTTCCTTCTGAAGAAAATTTCAAGAAAAGTTCTTGAAAATTAAAAGCTACCGTCCCCAAAGATTGTAACCATTGTACTCCTAGTACAACATCGGCACCTCCCATAGGAATGGAAAGCATTGGACTAGTCAATACATATTCCCCCATGGTTAACTTGATATTATGGCATTTCCTAGAGAAATTTATAGTTCCTCCATTTGCAACCATCACTTGACATTCTGGTGCTGGGTATAGGAAACAATTTAATTCCTTGGCTACCTTACAATGAATAAAATTATGGGTGCTACCTGAATCAATCAACACTATTACATTTTTCTTCTTGATTTGTCCTTTTATCTTGAGAGTTTGAGGGGTGGTAATTCCTGCCAGTGCATTACACGATATGGTTGGATTCATTTCTTCCTCTTCTGGGGCTGGTTCCTGGTGTATATCCTCTTCTTGTTCATTTTCTTCTTCCTCTTCACAATCTATGTAAAATAATTTCTTCTCACCACACTTATGACCTTTAGTGTATTTTCTATCACAACTGTAGCAAAGCCCTTTTGCTATTTTTTCTTCCAATTGTTGTGGTGTCAACCTTGTAGGTTGTGGAAATATAGGCGTAGCAACACTTCATTCTTTATAGAATTGAGTGGTAGGCTTCCTTATTGCCATAATTTTACATTCAACTTTTCTTGCCAACCTGAATGCCTTCTCCAATGAATCAGGTTCCAAAACACGAACTTCATGTTGGATGTTATCCTTTAGAGTGCCTATGAAGAGATCAATCTCGTGTTCCTCTGGAATATCAGTTACCCTTATATTCAATTTTTGGAAGTCCTCAATGTGGTGCCCCACTAAACCCTTTTGTTTGAGATTTATCAATTGGCTAAAGAAGGTGTTGCTCTTTGTATCCTCATAATGTGCTATCATTTCCTCCGTAAAAATTGACCAAGTGACAATTTTTTTATGGGAGCAAAGCCATCGATACCATACAAATGTATTTTATTCTAAATGTAAAGTTGCAATGCGTACCTTTTTTGAGTTTTGCACGTTATGGAGATCAAAATATTGCTCCATTTGTAGTATCCATGTTACAGGATCCTTTCCCGCCAACATTAGAGTTTATGAAATCACGATTAACATTTATTTTTTTCTCATCATGAGGTTCTTCTACTATCTTTTCACCACTAGGAAACATTTCTTGTATCAACTTTGTCAAACCTTCCATGTCTGCTTTTAGAACATTCTTCATGTTTTCCATTTTCTCATCGATCTTAGCTTCCATGTCATCCATCTTAGATTCCATGCCATCTATCTTAGATTCCACGCCTTTCTTCAAACCATCCATCTTAGTTTCCACACCTTTCTTCTAAACTTCCATGTCATTTTTTGTTGCTCTTTGCGAGAGCGAAATTTGTTGCACTTGCTCTTGTAATTTTGATATGTCATGTTGCCATTCTTCGTCTTCATGAGTCATAGTAGATCTTTCCAAAGGATTAATGGGTGTTGAATTCTTTTTAGGGGCCATTTTATAATCCAATACTGATATCTATTCTACAATATGCCCTTGCAATCAATTCAACTTGATTCTTCAAACAAGACTTATGCAATTCGGAAAAAAAATACACACCTTTTACTTGCTTTTGAGGAGCTCGATATTGAAATTGTATTATCTCTGTGATTGTGGCTCTTCAATATCTAAAATTCAGCATTGAAGTAGCCCTCTGAATTCTCTTTTGAATGCCACAGGTCTGACTTGATAATGTAGATAAATGATAAATGACTTGAATTCTCTTTTGAATGCAATGTAATGAATAAATAATGTAGATAAATGATAAATTAGTTAATTAGTAATTAGGCTGAAAGGTCACGTCTGATAAGACATGACCTTTCGTGAAGAGGCACCTGCGTAGGTATATAAGCAGGCCTCATTTGTAACATTCAAGCAATTCATTCATCATACTTTCTAATATAATATTTGTATCCTCATGGATATTCAGATATTTCAAGTCTTCTGGAATATTTAACTTGAGAAGGAACTTTGTTCACTTCATTTGGTATCAGAGCTGTTCGATCGTCTGGCTACTCACTGCTGCACAGGGCCACGCTCTCTGATCCTGGTCCTTGACCGAAAATTCGTCAACCTTGTTGCCGTTGAAGCGTTTTGCTACACATTTGGAGTTTCTCCATTTTTGCCAGTAGGCCTTTGGCCATAAAAAAAGAAATATTAAAAAAAGAAAAGAAAAAGAAATATTAAAAAAAAAATTCAAAGTATACAATAAAGAAAACAAAAAAAGAGAGTCAATATATATTGAGAAAAAAATAAAGTAAAAAAGAAGAATATAAGAAAAGGCTCCAACATAAAAAAAAAAGATATTTAAATAGAAATAAAAAACTATATACTAAAATAAAATTACATTTATTTAAAAAAAAGAAAGAAAAGAAATTAAAACAAAAAAACACCAAACGAAAAATAGAACTTACCTACTACAACCAACCGAAACCTTCCCTCACTAAATAGGCACATTGTCGCACACACGATCTGTAGTAGTCGTAGCCCGCTGGAGCAGCCGCAACAACGAGAGCCATTGCCTCAACTGTTGACCGACTATATATAGCAGTCGCTGGACCACCGCAAGGCCTCCTTAACCAGTTATTGTGTGCACCCTACCACCCTACATTGCCAACCACTTTGCATTCGAACTACAAACTGCAGCCGCTCGATATACCTGTACGTCACCAGAATTCGGCCGCTCTCAACCTTTCGACAACACCATCGCAGATTGCTGCCTAGCTGTTGCCATTGTAGCCAGATTCTGTTGCCGTCCACCTCGCGTCTTGCGACGGCCACTGCCGCCATCCACTCCCGTCGTTGATTGCTCCCCACAGGCCATCGCCCTACAGCGACCGTGTCACACCGTGCCGCGGCTAACCACATCCCAATCATCTGACCGGTCCTGTACGCTGACTTTTATCCATTCGCCATCATCTTTATTAAAATCCATTAACTAAATCGCGGGAAATAAGCGACCAATTGATAAATATCTTGCACGTAAATTATTGAAATTTATTAACCATCCATGAACTCCGAAGAGGCATAAGGCTCGAGTTAAAAATCACGACTTTTCTTAATATTGATTTACCCTTATTGAAACCCTTATACGAAGGAATTAAAAGTAAATCAAAATAATAATAAATTAAAATATATAAAATATACTTTGGAAAGGGGCCACTTATCTATTTATATAGTCCAAAAAAAGAGTGTTATTGAAAAAGTGCCTTTCATAAGTGATAGAAAAATTTAAGTCTCAATACAAGGTTATAAGGGGCCACTTCTTCATTTTATTCCTAATTCTATAAAGAAAAATATATTAATATAAAAATCCGTGTGTAGAGAAAGGAAACGTGAAGTATTGAAGTCTTATTATAGACATTCTAATTAGAATTGGTGGAAATATATGTATTAAAAATGTGAAGAAAGTAAAGGAAGCTTTAGAAAAAAAAACTATTAAAGTAAAAGTAGAAGAAAAAAAGGGTATTTTGAAGTTATTAAAGATTTATAATCAAGGAAGTTTATAAGTTAAAAAGAGTGAATTTGAAGAATATTTATCTCAACAAACAAAATGACATCTAATACAAAAATGAAGTCAGGACGATTTTTAGAATTAGAAGCGCTACCTATCAACCCTAAAGCGCTACTTAAAATTAAAGGAAGTATCGCAGGGAAAGATGTCACTATTGCTATATCTCCCGCTGAAGAGAAAAATTATATAAACCCTAAAATTGCCAACCAGTTGGTGATTCCTGAGTCAAATATAATCGAAAAATTAGACATTTTTGACAAGAAAAAATACGACATAAAAAATCTACAACTAAACATTGGGGATTATACTTTTATCTCTCAATTTACCATGAAAACCTTACTTTAGGATAGTAGTGATGTTGTGTTGGGTTCACCATGGATGGAAACCTTAGGTTCAGTTATCCTAAATACGAAAAAGAAATTTTTGACATTCACCTACAAAAAGAAGAAGATAACGCTACAAGACGTTAACTTGATGCCAAATTCCGTGACGCCTGAAGACGTACAAGAAATTTCACAGGTAATTTCTCAAGAAGGTAAAAAGGTGATACAAAATATGCAAAAGGAAATTGACAAAATCACCACTAATAAGAATGAAGAAGTTGCTCGCCTCAAGGATCACAACGACAAATTACTAACGCAAATTAAGAAGCTGAAGAAAGACAAGAAGTCATTAGAAAACAAGGTGCAACAACTTGTCGAAAATAAAGCATCGAATGTAGAAATCCAAGTTGAAGAGAAGGAAACTGGTACTAATGCAGTAAATGACATAACTCAAGAAGAAGACAAGCAAGTTGCAAAAGATGCAAACTTAGATGTTGTAGTTCCGACGATGAACATTTCAAGCGAAAGTTCTGTAACCTACTCAATAACATCCTTGCCAAAAGAAAATCAAAGTCAAACCAAAAAAGTTCCCTATCGACATCCAAATCATGGGAGCAGACAACTCAGCCGAGCTATGTATTCAAAACAGAAACAAGCTGATAGTCTGAAGAATACTAACGAATCATCACCGGTTTCCAGTCATCGTAAGATTCCACAGAAGATTGATTTGGGTTGGTCCGATCCGTTCTCAGTACGACAGTTTTGTTTGTCACTTAGAGGATCATATCAACTTGTATCAACAAGGATGACTGCCCTAAGACAAGAAGATGTTCGTAGCAAGAAAAGAAATCGAGGCCTTTCATCGACAAGCTTTGAGGACAAAGCTTTTTGAGAGGAAGGCAATGTAATGATAAATTAGTTAATTAGTAATTAGGCTGAAAGGTCACGTCTGATAAGACATGACCTTTCGTGAAGAGGCACCTGCGTAGGTATATAAGCAGGCCTCATTTGTAACATTCAAGCAATTCATTCATCATACTTTCTAATATAATATTTGTATCCTCATGGATATTCGGATATTTCAAGTCTTCTGGAATATTTAACTTGAGAAGGAACTTTGTTCACTTCACAAGACTTATGCAATTCGGAAAAAAAATACACACCTTTTACTTGCTTTTGAGGAGCTCGATATTGAAATTGTATTATCTCTGTGATTGTGGCTCTTCAATATCTAAAATTCAACATTGAAGTAGCCCTCTGAATTCTCTTTTGAATGCCACAGGTCTGACTTGATTTGAATTCTCCGAGACAAAGTTATGTCCAATCTCCCACAATGACCTAATTATGGACTGGTTCAGTATAGTGAATTTGTACGACTTGCCCCGTGTCATTGTTTCGTCCTTCGCCTCTGAAATTGATAGCCAAGAAACTACAGTCCGTGTACTTGTGACCACTTTTTACAGCACTCCAATCCGATGCTCAGAGAGAGAATTATTGAAATTTTCCCACGATTACCTTTTTGAGATGAAATTCGGGAGCCTGAAAAAGCACTACCTTCCACAGATCATATCTCCAAAAATATTACGAACCAAGCTCTGAAATTTTTTGACGAGTTTCCTTAGGACTTCAGCTTCGCACCATAAAAGTTTCAGATTCTGAACCTCAGTAGAAAAAAAGTTCTAGCGCAAATGCCACGATGACTTGTTTAGGAGCTTGAAAAAAGACCTAGCTTCCACAGATCATATCTTCGAAAATATTGCGAACCAAGCTCTGAAATTTTTAGATAATCTTCCTCAGGATTTCGGCTTCGCACCCTAAAAATTTCAGCTTCTGAAACTTCGTAGAAAAAAAATTATAGCGAAAATGCCACGATGACCTGTTTGGAGCAGCGAAACCCTAGAATCCAAAGCTCTGATATCAAATGTTGGGAAACCAGCTCCAAAAAGAGAAGAAAAGAGATATCAATGCCTTAGAAGTAAGCCACTTCGAGGGGGCAACCTCCAATACATTACATGAATGAACAATTCTTGGATTATACAATTTACAAAACCTCCTTTCTATATATAGGAGTCCATGGGGCCATAATGTAATCCTAGCCGACCTAACAATAAGGGCACAATAATAACAAAATGGGGGTTACAAGGGTACAATAATAACAATAAGGGGTTTACACTAACAATAATAAGGGACTATACTAGTGATATAGGGACCTAACAAGCTCTCTCTTTCCACGATTTCTGCCAGCTTAAGAACAACAGCAGACCCCGCAACTAGAACAGAGGAGGTGGGTACACGCAGGCAAGTGAGCTACAACGTACCATGGGCAAATTTTTCTTGCCAACATATGATGGGTCATCTAAATGATCAACAAAGCTTGGGTAGAAAAGCTGGACATTTACTTTCAGCTAAACCAGATGGCAGAGGTGGAGGCCATCAAGGTGGCAGCGCTGCACCTTGAGGATGAATCCCACGACTGGTGGTTCCATGGGATGGCCATGTTGGGTCACTCAGCAGTGACAACGTATGCAGAGTTCACCCGAAAATTGGTGGAGAGGTTTGACCGGAAGGATCTGGAGGAGCATTTTGTCGAGCTGACCAAGCTCAAATAGACCAGGAACCCAGAAACTTACATCTCTGAGTTCTTAAGACTTTCAGTGATGGTCCCAGACTTGTCTGCAACCGGGAGGATTTACATGTTTATTGATGGGTTGGCAGAACCTCTGCATGGGTTAGTCAGATCCACTAGGCCTACTACACTTCAGGATGCAGTCGGAAGGACAAGAGACCTGCAGGATGCTTTGCCCAGGACCAGAGCTCCTTTCCCCCAGAGACTAACATTTCAGCCGAAGGGGAAGGACACGAGAGTTCCATCGCATAAGGGGAAGCAAGGCTGAGGGCCTTTGGACGATGATACCCATAGAGACTTGAGACGAAGGAAGCTATGCTTCACATGCCAGGAGCCATGGGCGGCACCGGGTCATCGATGTGCCGCAGGGAAGGCACATTACATCGAGGTCTTCTCCGACAGTGAGGGAGAAGAAGATGCTTATGAGGAGATAGTGGGAGAGGTCAGCGCTGTAGCACAAAGAGGAGATTATCCACCACCAACTCCCCTTGGAGCAGGAGGGGCAGCGTTTGCACCCACAGGAGAAGTCCTTGCATCATTGCGAGGAGTTCCGAAGTATTTGACACTGTGTGTTCGAGGCACTGTGCAGGGGCAACGTGTTTTAGTTTTGGTAGATAGTGGGGCCACTTATAACTTTATTGATGCTCAGCTAGTAGAGAGGAGGGGCATATCGACAGAGAGTTTTGACGGCTTCTCAGTGCTGGTATCGGGCGCTAGAACCATGTAGTGTATGAGATATGTTCCGGCATTGGCAGTGACCATGGGGACCTACAAGATGACAGACCACTTCTTTGTGGTTGACATCCCAGATACCAACGTGGTATTTGGAGTATAGTGGCTGATTACGCCGGGTAAGGTCACCACAGATTGGGAGACACTGGAGATGGAGTGGACAGACAAGAAGAGCGGAAAGCATGTGATGATCAGAGACATGCACACATACCCTCTGCATATAGTTTCAGCACACCAGATGGAGGCAGACTTCCAGAAGGGAGACATAGAGTGGGCAGTAGAACTGCGTATTTCGGAGGCAGGGGCCACTGGGCAATCAATTCACCCAGATGTGCAGTCGATATTGGACAGGTACTCCACGGTTTTTGGGGACATACCACCTAGGCCAACCACCGGACTGAGGGTTTGAGCATACCATTGAATTGGAGCAGGGGATCCAGGTAGTGATCACCACACACTATAGGCACCCTAAGGCCTACAGGGATGAGATTGAGAGAGCTATCCATGAGCTCTTAGCACTGGGACACATTTGACCTAGTAATAGCCCGTTTGCTTCTTCTGTTGTTCTGGTAAAGAAGAAGGATGGCACATTGTGGATGTGCATCGACTACATGGCACTCAACAAAAATACAATGAAGAAGTGATACCCCATTCCCAGGATTGATGAGTTGTTGGATGAGTTGAGGGGATCAAAATTATTCTCCAAGATCGATATGAGGTTGGGGTACCATTAGATCAGGTTGAGGGACTAGGTGTCCCCAAGATTGCATTCAGTTACCATTATGGGCACTTCGAATTTTTGGTGATGCCTTTCGAGCTAACCAACGCATTGACCACCTTTCAGTCTTGCATGAACCACATCTTCCGTGGTCAGTTGAGGAAGTTTGTGCTGGTGTTCTTTGATGACTGAAAATTTCTGAATGTTACTTTATGTAGAAATCTACTGTTAGATCTGGTTATGCTCCTCCTTAATTAATTTATTAAGCTGAAAATTTAGATTAATATCGAAGAAAAATACATAACAGACTTTCACCAATTCAGATCTAGAAAAAGTATATGCACACATAGACAAAGTGACAGCGATTTTTCTGAACAATAGTCCCCGGAAAAACCCAATGCGAGAAAACCGGTCTCTGGCTACTAGAGGGTTTTATTATTAAGAGTATTTATGAATACAACAAATCTGGGTTCCAGATCTGGAAAACCCGATAGGGAAAATATAGATCTACAACTCATTGGCTGTAATGAAGCCAAAATATTGACTGATCCACACCCTCAAACGAGATTTACAGGACTCAGCCAAATCTTGGCCCTAGAAACCCCAACGCTACCCCTAAAGCCCTTGTGTCAGCCTCTGCAGCCTCTATGTCCTTTAGCGCTGGCCTAGAAAGGGTTGCGTAACTCTAGACTGGGTGACGCAGACACTATGTTGCCCCTGAGGTTCTTTGTGTAACCTCTGAGGGTTTCCAGCTGCCTAACGCTGCGTTGGGAGTGACTGCGTAGCACCTGCGTAGCTGAATCTACCTCTGTGCTGCGCAACTACTGCCCTCTCTGCTGCTGCTGCTGCTGCTTCTGCTTCTCTGCGCTGCCCTTCTGAAGCTGCTCTCTGTCTCTTGCTGATTCTAGACACTGGGATTAGACCATCCCCTTTGTCTAAACTCCCCTCTCTACAGCTGAAACACTTCTGAGAATTCTTAGCAAACCCTGCCCTAGAATCTCAGCTTAGCTTCAGTGCTCTGCCTCTGTGTGTCTTTACAAATGACCGCAAGCCTTTCCTTTATACTTTTCTCGTTGGGAAACCAACGACCATGATCAGATCTTGAATCAATGGCTAAGATTAAAATAAAGCTTGATCCATGTGACTTAAGATAATTTCATCACATGTTTAATTTAATTAACTTTAATTATTTAATTTTTCTAAGTTTAGACTTAGGAAATACATTAAAATAATTAATTAATTAAATATCTCCCAAACCAGATGAAATTTCCCAAATCCCTTTTTGGATCTTGTAGATCAGGTGTACTCGAGTCCCTCCACAAATTTTGAGAGCTAGAGCACATCCGATGCTACCCCAATACACAAAATCTCAACAATGACATCCTTATATACAACCGCACTTGGGAGGAGCACTTGCAACACATTGAGGCTGTACTGTGTATTTTGGAGGAGCAACATTTCTATGTTAAGCTCTCCAAGTGCGAGTTTGGGTTGACAAAGATGCTCTACTTGGGGCATATCATTGGTCTGGACGGAGTGAAAGTCCATGAGGAGAAGATCCTGACCATTCGAGAATGGCCGAAACCGAAGAACGTGACGGAGCTCCTCGGGTTTGTAGGCATCTTCACCTACTACCAGAAGTTTGTCAAGGGGTTTTCCCAACTTGCTGCACCCCTCACAGATCTCACCAAGAAGGGGGCATTTGGCTGGACTGATTATGTGTAGAGGGCCTTTGCCAGGCTCAAGGAGGTGATGAGCAACTGTCCAGCGTTGGCTTTGTCGGACTTCACGCAACCCTTCATTCTGGAGTGTGATGCTTCGGGGGAGGGAGTAGGCGCAATATTGATGCAGGGGAGTCACCCTATAGCTTTCGAGAGCAGGAAGCTACTGCTGCATGAGAGGTTGTATCCGATATGCAACAAGGAGACGCTGGCCATTATGCATGCATTGGCTAAGTTGCAACAATATCTGGTAGGCAACAGGTTTCAGGTGAGGACTGATCACAACAGTCTCCGATTTTTCCTTGAGCAAAAGCAATTGCAGGAGAGGTAGCAAAAGTGGGTTAGTAAGATCTAGGCTTATGACTTTGACATTGATATGTCAAAGGGAAGAACAATGTAGTGGCAGATGCTTTATCATGCAGAGCGGCAGCGCTGTCCTTGATGAGCCTAGATGCAGACTAGAGGGCTCAACTGTCGGTGGAGAGGACCGCTTTGCTTGGGAGGTGCTAGATGGTCAGGTTTCAGATGACAGGTATAGGGTGATGGATGAGGTAATATACTACAGAGATAGGATATTCTTGACTGGGGATTCTCAGCTGAAGGGGAAGATATTGCGTGCATCCCACGATTCACTGTTATCAGTCCATCAGGGATTCACGAAGACCTACAGGGCCATCAGGGAGAGGTTTTCTTGGAGAGGCCTCAAGGAAGACGTACTCCGACATGTCAGGGAGTGCGAGGTGTGTTAGAGGAACAAGGGGGAGATGAGCCACCCAACCAGATTACTACAGCCGCTTCCCATTTCGGAAGGAAAGTGGGAAAGCATTTCTATGGATTTCATTACTGGGTTGCCCGTGGTACAGGGCAAGGATTGCATCTTTGTGGTCGTTGATCGACTAACAAAGTATGCCCACTTCTTCTCCATATCAGCATGGTACACAACTGCACAGGTGCCAGAGCTGTTCTTCCATGATGTTTTCAGATGGCATGGTCTCCTGAAGACCATAATCAGTGACAGGGACAACTGTTTCATGGGTGGCTTTTGGCAGGAGCTCTTTGCAGCTTTTGGCAGGAGCTCTTTCGTTTGGTGGGTACAGAGTTAACTCCCAGTACCAGCTATCACCCTCAGATGGACAGGTAGATGGAGATAGTGAACAAGTGGTTGGAAGGCTACTTGCGGAACTATGTCACGGGTCAGCAGAAGGCATGGCTGCGTTGGCTACATTTGGGAGAATACTGCTACAACACCACTTTCCACATGTTTATCGGTATGTCTCCATTTTATGCTTTGTATGGATATCATACTCTGACTTTTGCTGATGTTATGTTTGGAGCTAGTAAGGCCCCTAGGGCCAAGGATTGGATCCAAGAGAACCAAGATATACTCTGTGCTCTTAAGGACAACTTAGCCACAACGCAGAATCAACAGAAGTTGTATGCCGATAGAGGGCGAGTAGAGAGACAGTTTGAGGTAGGTAACTTGGTCTACTTCTAACTTCAGCCTTACTGGCAATCCACGCTGAAGCAGAAGGGGGCCGAGAAGCTCAAGCCCCACTTCTATGGACCTTATAGGGTGATTTGTCATTTAGGAGAGGTTGCTTATGAGTTGGAGCTATCGACAGGGAGTAGGATACACAACATTTTCAATGTATCATGCCTGAAGAAGACATTGGGGTAGCAGGTGACTGCAACAGAGGAGCTTCCACCTACAGATGATGAGGGGCATTTGTTGTTACAACTAGAAGCCATCTTAGACACCTTAGAGAGACAACTACGGAGCAGGATAGTCAAGGAGTACTTGGTGAGATGGAGAAATCTTCCGGATGAGGATGCCACTTGGGAAAGTGAGAAGATTTTGCAACACCCATTTTTGCAGTTGCTTGAGGACAAGCAACATTTTGGCTGGGAGGATTGTAATATTCCCAATTAACAGCAACTAACTGGCAATATTAATTTTTGCTCAGGTTTTGCTTTTCTAATGTTCAACCATAAAATAAATGGGTGATGGGACCCATAACCCAACTTAGGAGAAGTAAACTCCCTAAAGTCACTTAGACAATATTCTGATTTTTGTGTGGGGCCCAGGGGAGCCAAGTGACAGCGTAGGGAGAGGGACAACATAGAGGCAGCGTGGGCCAGGCAACTCAGTGGCAGCGTGGGCCAAGATAGCACAGTGTAGGCAGGGCAACGTGGCAAGAGGAGACAATGCAACATAGTGGGGCCCAAGGGAGAGTTAGGGTCTCAAGCATAAAAGGAGGGAGAGGCTAGTTACTCATTCATTCTATTATGCATCTTCAGAATTTCTGTCTAATAGATATTGAGCACGCTTACACTGTTTAGCTAAGTCTGCAAGTGCTATTCAACACACGGGTGTTTTCGAGCAGAGATCCCAACTTTAGCGTCGGGGGACTTCGAGTGCCTGCTCAGGTGAGGAGCTTCACCATCAATTTTCAGAGCAGAGAACGCAGAGCCGTTCAGCCAAGAGTTAGCAGTCACTAAGGCAACGCAGTCACTCTCAGAGAGTACGCAGTCTTGGATGAGGGCAGCTCCGGGAGTGAAGGGAGATCAAGAGTTTCAGTGCGGGAGAAGGTGAGGGGATCAACCCTTCACAAGTCATCTTTTGGAGTAGTAGGAGGCCAACATTTCCAACCATCCAGTTTAGAGGCCAATGTACTCACCAGGAGTGCGTAATTTTCCCAAGGGGGTCAAATTCCGGGGTCAGCTTTTCTGGAATTCCTTCCTAGGTTTTTCCGGGTTTTTGGAGGAGAGTTCATAGCCGGAGTTTCACAATTTTCTGAGCAGGGGAACAACGTCAAAGAGCAGCTCTATTCCAGCCAGAAGCAACATTTTGTAGCAGAAGTAGCTGAGGGAGTTACCCAGTCCAGAGAGGAAGCAACCATTCCTAGCAGGGTTTTGAGAGTTATTTCAGCTTGCCTTGAGCAAGCCAAGGTGCCGTCATTCTGATCACCTCTTGTACTCATTCCCTCTTTCAGATTTATAATAAAATGGCTCAACTTTTCTCAATGTTTGTCGTGCGTTTCATGGTGTCTCTCTATTTTCTGTAGTTTTTGTTTATGTTGCTTTGTATTGCTATTTATTTCCTATTTGAAATATTACAGAAACAATCGTGACCAATAGCAAGAGTTGGGAGCAAAATTTGTTTTGGTGACACGAATATATCTAGAATTGAATATTGGAGACTATTCTGTCTTGCAATTCACCGTTAAATCTTTATTTTATGATGATTGTGACATATTAGGGTCCTTCATCATAAACACAAAGAAGAAGTTCTTAATATTCTCCTATAAGAAGGAAAAAATTACATTACGGGATACTACATCAGAGCTAGCTTTAGTAACACTAGAAGACATACAAGATATCTAAAAGTAATCCTTCAAGAAATTTCTCGGCTTAAGGACCACAATGAAATATTACTTGCACAAATCAAGGAGTCCAAAGCTAAGTTGCATGAACTAAAGTAAGAAAAAGAAAGTTTTGAGAAGAAACTCAACGAGAGTCTATCAGAGAAAGAATGTAATGTTCATTATAAAAATTTCTCTGATTTGCTAATGAATTTCTGAGTTGCTTTCGGTCCAGTCTTTGAGATATTTCGTCAAACAGTTTGGAAGATAACTGTTGTTGGTGTCTTTTTAAGGCCTGATCTCAAAATAAGTGTATACAATAACCCAATGAAGCATCCCAAACGCCAGAACTGATTTATATAATGCTCAGAAATATCCGCTGTAAAATTCCAGAGTTTGTTGAGTTTTCAATGAGGTATTTCATCAACAATTAGGAACCAAATTGCTGCTGGTGTATTTATCACTCAAGACCAAATAGAAAGGTTCACAAACAACAAAACTCAAGTGTGGGAACCAACATGATATTTATCATTTAAACACACACACTACAGCCCTTTAAAAACATTGTTCAACGTCAAGTAAAACCCAGAAATATGAACTAGCAAGTCTATATTCAATTGACAATGATATGCAAAAGTTACAATGCATAAAGATACAAAGGAACCTGATTTTGGTGGCTGCCAGTACACATTATCAGTCACAAAGGTAACCGTCCCTACTCTATGATGCAGCAAATCAGCCTCTTAAATGTCATTGTTGTTGCAAAATAATTTGGCCTCCATAAAGACAAGCTACAACACTTAAATTTGACAATGGAATGCTGACCCAAAGAGAAACTTGACTCTTGAACTGATAGCTGGACCCTTTTTCTTCAATTCTGGCCACATGCTCTCAATCAAAATTTGAAGAGAATTCAGCCCTTCCTTCTACTGATAAATCTTCAAAAGAATTGTTCCATGCATGCCATGAAAACTGCTCCATAAACCACTCAACCTTGTGAAATTTATTGCTGATATCATATGGAATTTGGCCTCCCTCTTTAGATGGCTTGGCCCTCCTCAATATAATAATACAGCTCACTGTTTATACACTGAAAATTCTGAAATGATGAAGAAATTTGGTCATTGGAGATGCCTATGATCTGAAAACAAAGCTTAAACAATTCGGCCCTCATTGTCTTGAAGGGATTCAAACAACAATTTGATCTTGAAACTTGTCTTCAAAAATCACCCTTCAAACCTTGAGACTCGGCCGCTTGTGTATTATTCCTTTTTTTGGGTGTCATCTATGACAGTGTTAGGATGGATTTCCAGAGTTAGGAGCAGACAGGTCACAATTACATGTTGGTGTCATCTGCGGGCCTAGGAGCTTTTTGGAGGAGTTCTGAGGAGTTTCTATGAGGACCGGTGGCATTCACTTGATATGTTCCATCATCCACACCATTTGCCTTTTGTTCTGGTGCATTCCGACAACTTTCGGAAAACTGAGTTATTTTTGGGTTTAACTCAATTAATTACGCTCAAGGTGGCATTCCGGGAGCATTACGTGATAGAGCACCTTAGTGTAATAGCGCATTGGAGCCGAGACGAGATTACCTACATGATGGGGTGGTTGGACATGAGTCTCAGTGAACTGAGGAGACATGGTAGTAGATTTACTCCTGCATTAAAAAGGAATATTTCAATTGGAAAATAAAAGGGAAAAGTGCTCCATGATTAAAATAATAATAAAATAAGGCTCTAGAAGGATCCACGAGATCTATAAAAGAAGAGGAGGAGGCCATTAAGGAATATCTTGGATTGGATCATTTTCTTATGTGAGAGGTTTGAGAACTTGGTTCTCTACTTTATTGGTAGCTCCAGGATGGAAACCCTCGGGTGTGTTATCGAGTGTTGGACAACCCAATACTCTTGAGGAGGTTTCACTCAGAAATTTCACAATACTTCAATCGAGTTTGGAGAGGTCAGTTTTGCCGTAGCCGATTTGCAGCAGTCTTCTCACCGAGCCATCTACCTCATTGCCAACACCATTCATCAGTTGGGCCAAAGATCTTTTCTGGGTTTTGCTCCGCTTGCTTGGCAAGCTCAGGTTCCACTATTCCTTAATGTTGATGTACTATTTTACGTGGATTAAGAAAATGGCTCAATGATTTTATCAACATCCATTGTGTATTATTTGTTGGCTGTGTGTCTATTTACATTTATTTTGCTGTTCAAGTTTATTTCTGGTATCTATTGTTAAAATCCCCATTTGGGGATATTACAACTTGGAAGAATGAACTTAGCCCTCTTGGCGACTTGTGAAACCCTGCAATAAACACCATTGGAAGATCTGAAATTATCTTGCCCAAGAGCTAACTAGGGTGGCACTCGAAGTCCACTGAAATTAGCTACTGAGTTTAGCTTGAAACTCTTGAAACTCGCTTGAGCTTCTTCTTAATGTTGACTAGAAATGATAGGAATAGAATGATTTGCAATTGAGTCCATCATCCATTTATACTTCTCCTTTGAGCCTCTTTCTAGCTTCTAACTTCTCCTTTTTCCCTATTATTTTATTGGTGGGGCCCAATTTCCACTAGGAGACTTTTTGCTGCAATTTGAATTAAATAATAGTTTGCCTCCTGTATCAATAAAATATTATTTTGTCGCCAATATCCATTAAAATAATAATTTGCCTTCCTCCTATAATAAAATATTCTTTTGCCGCCATTCCGTTAAAATAATAATTTCTTCACTTTTGCCCAAAATAATGTTTTTCCCCCTTTTTTTTAATATTACTAAAATTGTGCAAAATTCCTTAGCGACTCCCATGCTCACAAAATTGGGGATATTACAGAGAAGAAGAAAATTTGTGCTTAAAAATGCTTAATCAAAAGTTATTAGAAAAAATGGAAAGCTTGAGCATCAAAATGAAGTTGAATCAGAAGAACTTTCACATGTAAAAAATCATTACCAAAATCTGCTTACTCAGATTAAAAAACTTAAAGATGATAAAAAATCATTGAAAAACAAATTTGAAGAATTTATCGCAAAAGAAACACAAAATCTTTAGATGTAATAGACCAAGTTGGAAAAAAATGAACAAATATCGATCCAATCAATATCACAACTCAAGAAGACGACAAACCATTTTAAGTAAAAACATATTAAGATGTTGTAGTTCAAGGGACAGAAATTTCAAGTAAAGATCCAACGTTTAACTGAGCGATTTCAGTACATGAAGGAAATCAGATACTTGGGAAGTGGTCAAAAAGAGACTTGAGAACTCGTTGATTTAGTGTCTGGAGTATCCTATGCATCAATCCGATGCTTGTTGCCCTGTTTAGACAGGACAATCTAGGAATATGAAGTGATTCTTCTGTGAGTCTTAAGCTGAGGAAAAATGAGCAAGGAATGAGATTTGTGATTGAGCACTTCTATCATGAAGATGCTGAGGCATCTCTGGTCTGGACAGTGAAAGAAGGTCGAGAGAGAGTCAATCGAATCCTGAAAATGGAAGCATTAATGACCTATAATCTCATAGTAAAGTGCGCACTTGAAAAGGAGAACAGCAAAGGTGGGTTTATTCAGTGCTATATAAGCATTAATGACCTAAGGTCTCATAGTAAAGAGGGCATGTGAAAAGGAGAACAGTGAAGGTGGAGTTATTCAGCACTATCTCCAGCAACCTTGAGTTTGGCTATGGTTGTGATGAAAGGTATTACTGTTGAAAAATATGTTCATCTCTGAAGATTAATCATAGCTCATCTTACCAGAAATTTTGGAAAACTTCTTTTATGACAATCTCTGATCCTGCAATTCTGGGAATATTAAATGCTTTATGCACACATCACCGGAATAATGTCCTATCTAATCCTGTCTGTGATTTCCAAAATGTCCTCCCCTGGAATTCTCTATTTTTGCTTCCATGGTGATGGGATTGTTCCATCTGACTGTAGAAAGGGTTATGTAGTATATAAATTTTGTGCTATTCTAGTCCTAATACTACATGTGTATGACAGGATGCATGTGCATTTATTTTTCTGATTACTTTCATTTTTCTGTTTTGATGGCATATCAGCTTGCTGTATGTATAAATAAGAAATCTACGGAGCACAAAAAACATGGTAAACGCAATAAAGACAAAGACTCTGACCAAAGAGAGGCTGAAAAGGTTTGTAGATAATGGTGAATGTTATGCAATACTACTTGAAATGTTATAGAACACCGTCTAAATTCAATACTGTTATTTCGTTCTTATTTTGCATGAACTTTTTTCGTTGTCTGGTAGCAATTATGGTTTATTATCTGATGTTGTTCTACTACAATGATGCAGCAGGTAGAGATCAAACCATTGGAAAGGAATGCAGCAAGAAAGGATAATTCTCACGATATACTTCATAAAGAACGTGGCAGGTGAAATATACAAGTGAGAATATTTTTTGTTGCTTTATTTGTTTTAGTTTCTCTGGACTCATGTGCTTCATATATGAGTCTTATTTAAAATCTTTGCCTCATGATTTGGGGATAGACGAATGAATGGAATCTCTTTACAATAGGCTAATTGCTTTTGCATGAACTGAGTTTACAATGCAGTGAGTGTACAAAAAGCTCCTAGTTTCAAGTTGAACAAAGGTTTTAATTCCTGTACAACTATTGAAAAAATCAGTAGAATTTGCTGATTTTCATATTTTTCTGATATATCCCCCCTGCTTGACCTTAATTTTCCAATTCATTTTGATTTTTTTCCCAATTTTCTGATTTGTGGACCGTCAAGTTATTCCTGAGTCTAATTTTTCCATTTTGAGTTTTACTGCCTTCTGAAATTTCTTCTCTAATGTTACAGCTGGGATATCTTTGATCTTGTCAAGTTTGTAAATTATTTTGCTTGTTCAACACTAGACATTTATCCATGTTCTTTTGTGAACATGACTAACAGAACAGGCCTCTATCATTATGAAAACCAGGAAATTGTCTTCCATATGCACAGACATTGATTATATCATTGTGAGGCTTGGGATACTATATCTGGATGCTTCCTTTTGTAAATGGAATCAGCTCCGGCCTTTTGTAGCTTTGTGGCTAAAATAGGACATTCTTAAGATGCAGTAGCTCCAGAAAATTATTTTCTTTGATTTATCTGAAATGGAATCAATGTGTGGGGAGATTCTTAATTTCTTACGAAACATAACATCATTGAATTTGGCTTCGTGAATTCTTCTAATTTGATATTATCATTTCATGCACCAGGAACTCTTGGGAGTGCGACACTAATTTTATTCAAATACTATATTAAGAGAGACAATTTATTTTCTTAAATGAGGTTACAATTTGTTTACAGCTTCAGGTCTGCTGAAGGTGTGAAAGATATTGGGAATTCTGAGGTATCAATGTCTTACTTGGATAACCATAATGAAGCTACAAGACCTGATTCTGAAAAAGGATCTTTGCATCAAGGACGACGGGGTTCAGCTGGACCAGCCAGAGATCTGATGTTGCTGAAGACCTTCCAGGAGATGCATGTGCCTTTTACTCAGGTCTTATAGCACTAACCATGCTGAAGAGTTCAAATGTTGGAGCTTTAGAACATGGACAGATAACCTTTTGAACATAAATTTCAATATATATAGGCCATAAGAAATAACAAGTATTTCAAATCTTGTTATCATGTCAACATCATGCAGTAGAGTTAAATTTTTTATTATGGTTACTGCAGGATATACCGATAATGACACAGGATATGCATGAAGAACGACAACAGGCAATTGAAGCCCTCAGTGATTCCCTTGATGTATGTTTGTAAGATACCTCACTGGAAGTACCGTAGTTTTTCAATAATTTTCTGAGATGTTTAATAAAATTTTCAGTGGGAATTTCTGTCAAACAGTTGGGAGACACACTGGTGTAGGTGCACTTTAATTCAAATAACATGCACAGTGACCATTATGTACATGTAATTACTTCATAACAACTATATCTGATTTATATTAAGCCCAGAAATAGACTTAGTACTGATCACTGTCGTGAACATCTCGATAACATCCCGATTTTATCTCGAAATCACGATTTTTTTGCCTAGCCGATGTTTGCCGATTTTTAAAAATATTTTTATGGTATCTTAATTTTGCTGATGTTTCCCGCTTTTTCCCGATTTTTACGATTTTTTGGTTTTCTGGACCTTTGCCGATTTTATCCCGATGTCGATGTTCGCAACATTGGTACTGATACAAGTCTGAGTAGTGACAAAAATAAGCATGAACGACAACAATATTAACTCAATATCACAAGGAAATGAGAGCTGGAAAGTACAAAGTCTTTGGATGAATTTGCAGCTGGGTTTACAATGAGAATGGAACAGTTGCACCTGATTTACAAACTTAGTTTATCAGTCCAGACTCTTCCTCGAGTCAGCAATGGTACCTCCAACCATAGAGCCCAGAAATTGCCTTTGATATGGTACACAGCTCCAGAAGCAATACTTGCAACAACTCGAGTATACACAGAGAGAAATTTGTCCTCCTTTTAGTGTCTCTCCACAGTACACTTGGTCAGCAACAGGAATGGAGTAACCTTGGTCACTGTAAACTCAAAACTCGGCCTCTTTAGCTACAGAAAAACTCGACCTTGAGGTTCAGCTACTCATCCCCTCTCCACAGTGTATTGAGCCGGCGGGTAAAGGTATAAACTTGTCCTCTGTCTGGTAGTGAACTCATTCAAGACAGCAGGAAACTCAGCCAGCAAATGGTGAGTAACTCGGCCCTAAGATTTACGGCCAACCCTGTTGAGATTTTGGGGTAGCATTGGGTGTGCTCTAGCTCCGAAACTTTGTGGAGGGGCTGGAACACACGAGATCTCCAAGACCCAGAAAACATTTGGAGAAATTCCATCTGGTGTAAAAGTTATTCAAATAATTATATTGTTTAAATTAAAAAATTAAAGTGAATTAATTTACACATGTGACGAAATATTATAAGTGACGTGGATCAAGCATTCTTTTAATATTAGCCGTCGATTAGAGATTAGATCACGATTGTTGGTTTCCCAACGAGCAAATTATGAAGGAAAGACTTGGGGTGAGTTGGAGGACACACACACACAGCGGATGCACTGAAGTTAAGTCGAATTTTTGGGGCGGGGTTTGTTGAGGAATTCGAAGTGAGTTTGCAGTGCAGTGAGGGGCAGAGAGCGACAAGGGATGATCTGATCCAAGGCCGAGAATACAACAGCAGAGAGGCAACATCGTACCAGGGCAGCGCAGAGGCCAGCCCTCGAACCAATTTTTTTGCCCGGTTCGACCCGATTGCTTAATGAACTGACCGGTTTGACTGGTTTCCGGTTCAAGCTGACCAGTTTTTAATACTATGACTAGAGCACATTCCTCGCTAAGAGAGAGTGTTGATTTCTGTTATCATTAGATGTGCTCTAAGTCTCATAATTTACAGGGAGGCTTAGACACATGTATTCCAGAATACCCAGAAATTGTTTTGGGAAATTCCACCCAGATGAGGTTTTATTAAAATAATTAATTATTTTTAACGAATGCCTAAGTCTAAACTTAGGGAATTAAAATAATTAAAGGGTATTAATAAAATTGGGTGTGAATCTTCTAGAAAAAGACGAAGATCAAGTCAATATGATCTGAGCCATTGATTAGAATCTAATTTGGGCCGTCGATTTCTCAACAAGAAGATTATAAGGACTTTGGTGGCCATTTGGAAATACCCCAGGCAGATACTCAATTGCCCGAGCAGATCGATTTTCTCACTGGTTGAAGTTCGGCAAGAGAAAATCGAATTAGAGGGAGTTGTAGGTTGGAGAGAGAGGGCATCAACAATAGTCAGGAGTGTAGGACCAGATTGGAAGAAGCAGCGCAAAGGAGGGACAACGCAGAGGCAATGATGCTGAGACTGCGCGGAGGGTGATGTAATGAGGGCAACATGTCCTCTCTGTGTCAGAATTTCACTGTGAAGCGTGAGAAAATTGTCTGTAAAATTTCTCACATAAATTTGTCTTATATTCTACTGTTTGTATCTTGTACATGAGATTTTGCTGAAGAATAATAAAGAAACCCTCATCCGCTGCATCGGTTTTCCCACATTGGATTTTTCCGAGGACAATTGTTCTAAAATAACTGTCATTGTGATTGTACTTGTGCTAGTATTTTTCCTTGCATTTAATTTTCGCAGTATTTTAATTGTGAAGGCTGCAGTAGAATTTATTTCGATATTTACTATTTAACATCGTAAATAACTTGTTTCTGAAGTAATAAGTAGAATAAATAATATCAGTTATTGCAGTTGGGATTCTATTTAGGATTTTTTACAAAGCTTTGATACCAATGTAACGAACAAAGTTCCTATATTTCAGAGGAATGCTTTGATACCAAAGGAATGGTATCAGAGCATTCCTCTGAAGTATCTTTTGTTTAGATTTTGTGTATTGGGGTAGCATCGAGTGTGCTCTAGCCTTGAACCTTTGTGGAGGGGCTAAGAAATACATCACCTCCAAAACCCATAAAGCGTTTCGAGAAATTCCATCTTATGTGTGAGATATTAAAATAATTAGTTTTTTGAATGAGGACCCTAAGTCTAATTTAGGGAATTAGAAAAATTAAAGTGAATTAATTAAACACGTGATGAAATGTTCTAAGTGACACGGATCAAGCAGTCTTTTAATCTTAGCCTTCGATAAGAGATTAAATCACGACTGTTGATGTCTCAACGAAAAAGTGTAAGAGAAAGGCTTGAGGGTCAGTTGGAGATACACACATGGAGGCAGAGTTGAGAGACTGAGTTGGAATTTTAGGGCAGGTTTGCTAAGAATTTCCAGAAGAGTTTTGTGTAGCGAGGGGTAGTATTGGCTGAGGGGATGATCTGATCCTGGAGCCAAGAGTCAGCGATGTTGATTTTTGTAGCATCCAGAAGTGTTCGAAGTTTCAAACTTTGCAGGGAGGCTTGGACAACAACATTCCAAAGAACCCAGAAACAATTTGTGGAAATTCCACTCGGTTCAAGACTTATTAAAATAATTATTTATTTTAATGGAGACCCTAAGTCCAAACTTAGGAAAAGGAAATAATTAAAGGGCATTAATAAGTCAGAGTGCGAATCTTTTAGAAACATGGATCAAGTCAAGATTTAATCTTAGCCATTGATTAATCTTTTAATCTGCGCCGTTGGTTCTCCAATAGGAAGATTATAAAAGAAGGCTTGAGGGTCACTTGGAAAATAAGCCGGGCAGACACTCAGTAGCCGAAGGAGATCCATTCTGATGTAGAATTCGATCTCAGTGGGAGAGTTGCAGGGCGAGAAGAATTGCAGAAGCAGGAGGAGGTCAGGGGTGATCGAGATCAGGGTCAAAGAGCAGCAGAGGGTCATTGAAGGTAGCTTGAGGCTACATCGCAGAGACCCCACGCAGATTCATGCAGTCCAGCTCTGGGACTGCATAAAGAATCACGTAGACTGACACAAGGGCTTGCAGGGGCTGTTCTGGGTATCAAAAATTTGTCTGAGTAGGCTGGGTATTCAGTCTCAGGTTGTTCAGAATTTATCTGCCGAAATATTTTCCCTGTAAAGATATCATTTGCTGAAGAATTAATAAAACCCTCATCTGCTGCATCGGTTTTCCCACATTGGGTTTTTCCGGGGACAATTGTCCAAAAATAACTGTGTACATGTGATTGATTCTTGTGCTTATGTTCTCTATTGTTTATTTCTCTGCATATATAATTGTGAATGTTGCAGTAGTATTTATTTCGATATTTGTTGGAAGATTTTTGAATAATAACTTATTGAAGTAATAAGTAGGAGAAATAAATCTATCACTGCAACTGGTTGTAAATTTTCACATGGTTTCAGAGCCAAAGATGAATAACACAGAGGGGGCATCTATCAGTGAACGAAGATCTATGCGGTTCTCCAGGGCAACAACGCAGAAGGGTTCTCGCAGTCCTCCAGTTTGGGGAAGAAGCACGATGGAACAGATGGATCACAATGTAGCTGTATTGGTATCCAAATTAGAGGAAGATTTTGCTTGTGTATCAAGCACTACGTCCTCAGATGTCTGGTATATTGATAGTGGAGCCTCTGCTCACATGACGGGAGTACGGGAATGTTTTTCCGACTACCAGGAAGAGTAGATGAATTTCAAAATAACCATGGGTAATAAAGCAAAGTGCACTCCCATTGGGAAAGGTACCGTAGTTTTTCAGACCGAGGCAGGGAACAAAATCCAGGCCACTAATGTAGTGCATGTGCTAGGTTTGGGGATGAATTTACTCTCAGTGTCACAACTTCAAAGCTGAGGATATGACGTCTACTTTATTGGCAATAGAGTCTACGTCAAGCATCCCAGTTGGAAGAAGAAGGCACAAATCGGGGTAAGAAGCAACAAGCTGTACAAGCTGCAGCTTGATTCTCCAATGGCACTGGTTGGCATCATAGATGAAATAGATCTGAATGAGCTATGGCACAGAAGAATGGGGCACTTGCAATTTGGGCGTTGAGAACTCTCCAGAAAATTGTCGCAGGTGTTCCAGAGTTGAGCACCAAGCGGGATGATGTCTGCAAGGGATGCGTATTGGGGAAATATGCCAAGGCAGCATATCAGAGAAGCAATAATAGGGCCAAGGTTGTGTTGGATCTAATACACTCAGACATCTGCGGGTCGATGTCCACGAGAGCTCTTAGTGGTGCCGAATATTTTGTCACCTTGATTGATGACCATTTCAGGAAAAGCTGGATCTACTTCTTGAAGACCAAGGATGAAGTCTTCAGTTGATTTAAAGAGTTCAAAGCTCTGGTGGAAAATCTGACAGGGAAGCGGATCAAGGTGTTGCGATCAAAGAATGGAGGTGAATACATAGATAAAGAATTCACCGATTCTGCACAAGGGAAGGCATCAAAAGAGAATGGACAACTCCATACAATCTAGAACAGAATGGAGTGGCAGAAAGGAAGAACCGGACTATTGTTGAAGCAACCAGAGCTATGTTGTATGACCAAGACATGCCCAAATTCTTATGGCCTGAAGCGTGTAATACAACTGTTTACATTCAGAACAGAACTCCTCACATTGCATTGGGGAGGATCACGCTAGAAAGTGTCTTCATTGACAGTAAGCCCGAAGTGAGTCACCTTAGGATCTTCGGCAGTACAACCTACTGTCATGTACCTAGTGAGAAGAGGAAGAAATTGGAGATGACTGCTGAAAGGGGGTATTTAGTAGGATACAACAAGAATGCAAAGGCTTATCACATCTACGTTCCTGAGAGTAGGAAAGTAGTGGTGCGAAGAGATGTGAAATTTATGGAGGAGACATCATTCAGAAGGTGACGAGAATTGCCTTCTGCTACATAGTCAGAGGAAGAGCCTCTGGTCCAGCCCCAACAACCAACAGTAGAAAATTCAGTTGCCTCTCCAAGGCATAGTGATCCAAAGGATGGGTCTCTTGAGGATTTGCAAGAAGGAGAGCTGGTAAATCCACCCACCACTAGTGGAAGAACGAGCAGGGAACTTCGACAGATTTTGTAGGATGCAGAAGACTTTGTCGGAAATCCCCGGAATGAGAAGAGACAACATAAGCAGCCTGAGAGGTATCAAGCCTTGGTTGCTCAAGTCGGAGAACACTCCAGTTTCTGGTAAGTTGCTTAGCACTAGGTATGGGTTGATGCAATGGTGGAAGAGTACAGTTCCATTATGATAAGTGATGTCTGGGAAGTTGTACCCAGACCATAGGAGAGATCTGTTGTAGGATCCAGGTGGATCTACAAGATCAAGCATGCTGCAGACGGAAACATCGAGAAATTTAAAGCCAGGTTTGTGGCTAAGGTGTATGCTCAGAAGGAAGGAATAGACTATGAAGAAACCTTCGCCCCGGTAGCCAGATACATATCTATCAGGTTCGTGATATCCCTTGCTGCGCAGATGAGATGGGAAATTCACCAGATGGATGTCAAGACGACTTTCTTGAATGGTGTGATAAAAGAAATGTATATAGAACAATCAGAGGGCTTTGAGACATATGATTAGAAAACTCATGTGTGTAGATTTAAGAAAGCATTATATGGACTAAAGCAAGCTCCTAGAGGTTGGTATGGTTGGATTGACAACTATCTGCAGAAGATGGGATTCGTCAAGAGTGATGCAGATCCCAATCTCTACTATCTGAGAGTAGGGAGTGAGCCATTGATACTGGTATTGTATGTGGATGATCTGTTCTTGATAGGATCATCAAGGCTCATCACAGATTGCATGAAGAATTTAGCTGAGGAGTTTGACATGAAGGATCTGGGACGGATGCACTATTTTCTGGGGTTGGAAGTTTGGCAACAGAATGGGTAGATCTTCCTTGGTCAAGGAAGATACACTACAAAGATTCTGAAGATATTTCAGATGGAGGTTTGTAGACCCATGACCACTCTGATGATTATCAACTAGAGGAAAATCGACACATCCGATGATGATGAAGATGATCCTACGCTATACAGACAACTCATAGGGTCATTGATGTATCTAGTAAAGTCAAGGCCAGCCATCTGTTATGCTATTAATACCCCAAGTCAGTGCATGGTGGAACCGAAGAGGTCAGATTAGGCAGCAACCAAACATGTTCTTAGGTACCTTCGAGGAATAGTCGAGCTTGGATTGAAGTACACCCGTGACAATGATGTGAGGTTGAGTGGTTTTATTGATGCAGATTGGGCTGGAAGTTTAGTTGATCGGAAGAGTACCAGTGGGTACTGTTTCAGTCTGGGATCAGGAATGACTTTTTGGTGCAGTGGGAAACAAAAGTCCATGGCATCGAGTTCAGCAAGGGCAGAGTATATGGCAGCTAGCACAACTTCGTGCGTAGCCATATGGCTTAGGAAACTGTTAGTAAATCTACTAAAGGAGAAAATGGAAGCGACCAACATTTTATGTGATAATAAGAGTTGTATAAAGTTCTCTGAAAATCTTGTGTTTCATGATAGGTTGAAACGTATTGACATTCGGTGTCACTTCATCAGGGACTGGGTACAACGTGGAGCTGTTCAGTTGCAATACACTCCAACAACAGAATAGGTGGCAGACATTCTCACCAAGGCTTTGGGAAAGACAAAGTTTGTCTACTTCAGAAAGAAGATGGGGATGATGAAGAATCCCTTCCAGTAGCAGGAATGGAGGATTTAGTATTCAGAGGGAGCTGAGGTACAGATACAGCAAGTGACAATGGCAATGTCAAAGGCAGCAGTACAGGGAGCAGCAACGTAGAGGGTGCTTCAGAATCAAAGCAACATGCAACAGGCATATTCTTGAAACACTGTCCTCGCTAAGAGGGAGTGTTGATTTTTGTAGCATCCAGAAGTGTTCCAAGTCTCAAACTTTGCAGGGAGGCTTGGACAACAACTTTCCAAAGAACCTAGAAATTGTTTGTGGAAATTCCACTCTGTTCAAGACTTATTAAAATAATTAATTATTTTAATGGAGACCCTAAGTCCAAACTTAGGAAAAGGAAATAATTAAAGGGCATTAATAAGTCAGAGTGTGAATCCGGGATCAACTAATTGCCATGGGTGCAACTCCAGATGAAGGGCTCTTGGTAAGGGCTGCCCTGAATGTAGTCATCGAGGAGTCTGAAACGTTTGTCGAAAGCATATTGGGCAGGGCAGCATTACCATCCTAGGTGGACATGTGGGAAATCCTCCATCAAGAGGAGATCAGGAGAAGCACCAAGAGGCAGAACAACAACAATAGAACTGTCAGGGTGAATAAAGAAGAGGAAGATGATACAGCCCTTGCATCGAAGGAACAAAGGCAGTAAGGGAAGAAGAAGAGGGACCTATTCAAGGTTCGGTGCTTTAACTGTGGCGAACTTGGACACTTCGCCAACACTTGCCCTAAGAAGGACAAAGGAGCTTCTAATTCCAAGGCTGTAGCAGCGAAGGATGATGGGAGTGATGATGATGTAGCCATGAGTGCTCATGAGCCACATAAGTGGGGCGATATGGATCTGGAGAGCAGATACAGATGGTGATGGCGGGGTCCTTGAGTATGCCCAACTCTTAGATCACATATGAGCTACGAGACCCTTGAGACGGTAGCGGGACAAGTAGATGGATGCAAGAGATCACAGTGAAGCGAAGGGCAGTGCTGAGATGTTGTAGAGGGAGCAGCACAGTGCAAAAGCAATAACAGTGTAGAGGCATCAACGCAGAGACTGATGGGACTTCAACAGCGCAGAGAGGCAGTTCTCACATAGTGCAGAGCTGTAGCAGCACAGTGGCTTCAGGAGGACAGCGTAAAGTAGCATCCAAGGGAGTTTCAGTGATGGGATGCAGCCTGACTTGTTTGTTAACGAGTGGGCGGTAGTATTTCAGTTGCTTACTTCTCGACAACTGTGTTGCAATGTAGCAATTAGCAGTGGAAGTGCTATGGGCAGGATGATGCAACAAGTTGAGAGGGAGCTGTAGTACAAATTTGGTAGTGTCAGTGACAACAGTACAGAGAGCAGCAGCGTAGTGGATGCAGGCAGCAGGCCAAGCATCTGTAGCGCAAAGACCAATGACAAGATCTTGTGATACATGGTGTGGATGTATTGCTAGAGCACAGTCCGTGCTAAGAGGGAGTGTTGATATTTTGTGTATTGGGGTAGCATCGGGTGTGCTCTAGCCCTGCAACTTTGTGGAGGGGCTAAGAAACACATCACCTCCAACACCTAGAAAGCGTTTGGAGAAATTCCATTTTATATGTGAGATATTAAAATAATTAATTTTTTTAATGAGGACCCTAAGTCTAACTTAGGGAATTAGAAAAATTAAAGTGAATTAATTAAACACTAGGGAAAATTTTAAGGATGGAAGTTTATCTTAAAGTTTAGAAGCCTTGGCGAATCTTACTAGTCCACAATATGTAAATTGTAAATATTTTGATGATATTTTTGGAAAATTTTTTAGGTTTTTAATTATTTTATTTTAGTATATGTAAAATTTTGGCGATTTTTAGGGTAAAATAATTTTATACTATAAAATTTGGGCGAAGCAATTTTCAAAAAAATGGAAATTGGCGAATTTTTTTTTGGGAAAAGCATGGAAAATTAGCTCACCTGCTTATATTAGCCCCTAAAATTTTCCCTGTTAAACACGTGTGATGAAATGTTGTAAGTGACGCGGATCAAATAGTCTTTTAATCTTAGCCGTCGATAAGAGATTAAATCACGACCGTTGATGTCTCAACGAAAAAGTATAAGAGAAAGGCTTGAGGGTCAGTTAGAGACACACACACGGAGGCAGAGCTGGAATTCTAGTGCGGGTTTGCTAAGAATTTCCAGAAGAGTTTTTTGCATCGAGGGGTAGTTTTGGCTGAAGGGATGATTTGATCTTAGAGCCAAGAGTCAGCAAGAGGCAGGGGAGCAGCAATCAGGAGCAACAAAGAGGAGCAGGGGCAGCAGCAGTAGCTACGTAGAAACTGTGCAATGCAGAGGGCTTCAGCTGCTACGCAGGTGCTACACAGGCTCAGAAAGGGCAACGCTGAGCAGAAGGATACCCTCTAGGGTTACGCAGAGGCCATCAAGGGCAGCGTAGGGACTGCATCACCTAGTCTGGGGTTACGCAGCCATCTCCAAGGCAACGCAGAGGCATGCAAAGGCTAGCAGGGCTGATGCAGGAGCTTCAGGGGTAGCGCTGGGGTTTGTAAATCCAGTTTGAGGGTGTGGATCAGTCAAAATTTCAGTCTCCGGAACAACAGGTTAACTGCAGATCTATTTTTCTTTCTTTGTCAGGTTAACCAGTAAGGTGCCCAGATTTGCTATACTCAGATTCTACTTAATAATAATAAACCCTCATATCTGCTGCACCGGTTTTCTCGCATCGGGTTTTTCCGGGGACAATTGTCCGAAAAATCTGTGTGTCACTTTGTTGAATGATCGTAATATTCAGTAAATGATATGTATGTGTGTAGGCTGTTAGTTGTGTTTACTTCAGTATTTTCTGAATATTTTCTGAAAATAACTTGTATAAGTTAATCACAAGTAGGAGAAGTAAACCAAGATACCGCAGTAGGATTTCTGTATTATTGTAGTTAGGAATTTTCACATCTTTCTTCGTTACAATGTGTCTCTTCATTCATTATCAATTATTATTGTTATTTATATAGTTATTTCATTATATTTCTTTCCCCTTAAAGATGCTTTGTCCTCAAAGCAATTGATGGAAAAATTTATGTCTTTGTCCTACCATGTAAAACCTTCTCATGATTCACTATCAGGAAGCTGCAATGGTTGATGATACAAGATGATATGAGTTACAAAGTATTCAACAAAATTGTTTTATTGTGAAAGGGCTAGACTGCCCTAATTCAATGTTCTGCAAAACTGTGTGCCAACAACTTGTATGATATGGGAAATGATAAAATTCCACGCTTGAACTTCTCTTCAATATAGTAGGATCTTTACTTAGCTTACCATGCTGATTTATTTTTTGGTTAGCTTGTTGAATAATACGACGACTTTGATAATCTGGATGACGATAAGGTATGCTTGTATATTGTGTCTCATTTTTGGAAGGCTAGCCCTTTGATACTAAAGATGATATGTTTGTTGATAAGATTTCCTTTGGATCTGTATTGGTTTCTTTTTCCACAGTTTGGGTTTTAACAATTGATGAATTCTCTATTTTAGTGGAGTTTGTCGTTGTTTTTTATAAATCAGTTATTCCTTATTGGTAAGTTGCTTTAGTGTTTGTTGTTGTGACTTCTTTTTGTTCCTAAGATTTTTAATTAGTGTAAGTAGGTTTTAATTATGATTCCTTGGGCGTGAAAGTTCTTCATTTTCTAATTTGTTGACTTTATTTTTAATGTGATGATACTTGTGCCCTTGGAGTTTTAGTTCTTGCTGAAGTGTGAAGTAGCTATTCGCTTAAGTCACTATGGATGACTTTAATCAAGGGAGTGTGTTTGGTCCTTGCGAAAACCCCCACTATGGCTTAATTTTCTTGAAAATGGTCAAAATTCCTAAGGGGCAACCTTTCTTACAAGAGAAGTCTCCAACTTCCGTCCTTTGTGTGCGGTAAAATGCGAAATCATAAAATTAGTGAAGCTGTCTCTTGAAGTAGTCGAAAACCTTGGATTGATTCTACCTACAAAACCAAAAAGGAAACAAGTCAGGTTCTCCCCGTCTTCTTCTATGTAGCTATTTAACTCCCCAATGTCAAAGGATTGCTCAATATACAGCTTCAGAATAAAGTCTTTAGTATATGTTCTCATTATAAATTGGCACATTGATCCTAGTTCAGGCTCAGTTCTATTACTAGTTAAACCATTCTAGTGTAGGTTGACATGTCCTTAGGTTCTATTATGTCATTTTGGATTGAACCGTCATTAGCATTTAAATAATGGGGTAAAGTCAATTTGTTTAGTTTGGGATGTAAAAGTCTTGTATAGTAATTAATAAATTATAACTCGCTAACTAAGTCTGTAGCCTGCATATCTCACATTATGTTTTGTCGGATACACTTTTAGCTTATGTAGTTTGATCTATGTTGTGCTCTTAAACAAAATTTGGAAGTGCTTTATGAATGCTCTTATTCATTAGAGATGATCAGCGTAGAATGCTTTTATCATTTCTAAGTATTGATATATTTCACTTTATTCATTTAATTCGTAAGCCTTTTGCCATTTTTTTCTTGCATTTATATTTCTATTCATTTTTTTTTTTTGAAATTTGAGAGTCCAATGTTATACAGAACTGCCAAGCATTCTTAAATATACAATGCACAATTTGAAGTTCCGTGAGAACTAATCTATCATTCCTGTTATTTTACTACAGGGGAAAAATTTACATGCTCAACTAGAAAAAGAAATTCTAGCCTCAGGTAAACAATAATATCTGTTCCTGTTTGGGACACTTTTTTTTATTTGTTCTCTGGGTTGGAATAATATGGTATTTTTCTTTATTATATTGCCTCGTAAAATCTGGAACTTGGTTCATTAGTGGCTGAATATTGATTAAAATATTTTTTTCTCGATTGAACATAAGGGTGAAAAATTCCATAGTATCAAATAGTATTTTTCGCTCCTGTTTTTCATTACTTCAGCAAGGACAACACATTATTATTATTTTTTGTTTCTCTTCAGTTTTAAAAATGTAGGAAAAAAGTCATTTTATGATAAAAGTAGATGCATTGTGACACCTCATTGGTGTGGTAGAATCATATCAAAGCTAAGTAATAGCTATAGTAAACTCAGTGCCTAGTGGGTTTCTACTTGTCATGATTTAACTCAACCAATATTAGTTTCTGCTCATCTATAACAGGGTTCCACCCATCTCTGTGATGTTCTTCCTCACTATTTTTCTATGGGATGTTACTTTAGGATGGGTAGTGTAATGTCCCAATTTACTTAAGAATAGAGGCATCATTCCTGCTTGCCTAACTGTATCATTTAGGCTAGTTAGGAGGGGAAAATTGCTAAGGGGACAAAGGAGTTTTGCCCAACTTCGCTTTGATATTAATATTATTAAATAAAAAGGGGGAAATTATTATTAAATAAAAGGGGGCAAAGGTCACTTGAGGAAAAATAAGTGACTTCATCAATAAAATAATAATAAGGAGGTTTATAGAAGATTGGAGAAGATCTGGAAAAATATTTTAAAAGGAGAAAGGAGACCATTCTCCCATCATTCTAATTGGTGATTATTCTCTTGATTGATTGGGGCTCATGTGTGTAATGAATATAGTAATGTAAATAATGATTAATTAGTTAATTAGTAATTAGGCTGAAAGGGCATGTCTGATAAGACATGACCTTTCGTGAAGAGGCACCTGTCTAGGTATATAAGCATGCCTCATTTGTAACAATCAATCATCTCATTTTCGTTCATACTATTTAATATAATATTTGTATCCTCAAGGATATTTTCATATTCCAAGTCTTCTGGAGTATTTAACTTGAGAAGGAACTTTGTTCACTTCATTTGGTCTCAGAGCAGTTCGAGCCTTTGCCCGCTTAAATGCTGCACAGAGCTATGCTCTCCGATCCAGGCCTTTGGCCATCGAAAATTTGTCAACTTTGTTGTCGTTGAAGTGTTTCGCTAAACCTTGGAGTTTCTCCATTTTCTATATTAGGCCCTTGGCCATTTATTTAAAAAAAAAGAAAAAAGAAAAAAAGAAAAAGAAAAAAGAAGATAAAAAGAAAGAAAAGAAAAATACCTATCATAAAAAAAGAGAAGTGATTTAAAAAAATAAAAATAAAAAAATTATTATTAAAAAATATATATAATAAAAAAAATTTGATTAAAAAAAAGAAACAAAAAAATCAGTCATTGTCGAACGAGCCACACAACACTGCCACCGCCCACGATGCCGTCATTATATAGACCCGCCATCACAAGAGGATTCCGAAAATACCAATTCAGAAAGGAAATCCATTGAAGATGCAGAAAAAGTAGTTTCTCTCCTGAAAAAGAGCATGCAAGTCAAAGAGCTCATAGCCGAACTGGAAACTCTAGATCCAAATTTAAATAAGAAATTTGTAGGCAGGGTTAAGTTGGAGTTGTTCAGAAATTTAATTGAAGAGAACATAGAAAACCATGAAGGATTGGTTTATAATTCCATGTTGAATACTCCGATGCAATATCTGGGTTATTCTGAGAGACAGAGAGAGTGTTTGAATTGCCTTCAGCATAAAAACAAAGCCAAATATAGGGTGATAAATTGTTCAACATGCACAAAGCGGTACTATGTTAATTGCATTAGAAGATGGTACCCTTTGTTAACAGAACAATATTTTGGCGAGTGTTGTGATGCTTGTAGGGGAAATTATAACTGTAAAGAATGTTTATGCCGAAATCCCGAGGTCAAAGTGCAAGAATTGAGGGTACATGATAAGGTCTGTTTTTTTTTCCAGAAGGTTATCTGCAGTGGCTTGTATGTTGTCACGCTAACTCTTTCGACCGACCCTTGCCGCTATTCAACACGTCGATTCCGCAGTCCCTCCTTGATATTCTGTTTGCCCGACAGTAGACAGGGCCACGGCTCTTGCTGTCCTGGCCGGTGTGTAAAGCCCACCCATATCCGTTCTAGTATGTTTCTTCCGCTGTGCCTTTGATTACCGTCGACTGTCCACATTTCAAATCCTCGCTGTCAAACGCTAATCGGTGCTGTCCAACGCAATTGTTGACAAAGTCTTATCGTTGGAATATATTCAATTGGATATGGTTTAATTTCATTTGGATACATGAAACGTGTTATAAAGGGTGTTACACGGTGAATACGTTCGGAATACATTGGGTTAAAATTTGTATAATATATATAATATTTAAAAAAAATAAAAAAATAAAAAAATTCCAAGGGAAGGTTATTGACGAGTTGCGTTTCTAGACAAGTGACAAATTATACATAAATAAATGAATGGATAATGCGTAGATGACAAACATGAAGAAATTTGTGACCGTCACACTTATTAAAATGACCAGAGCAAAATGAAGAAAATTGTTTGCAATTAAGCTGAAGGAAATTATTATTACAAATACACGAGGTATTTGTAATAATAATTTATTATATAAAAAAGGTATAAGTGATGATTGATGTTACAATGAGGTCCTACTTATATACCTAGGCAGGTGGCCTTTCATGGCTGGGCATGTCTTTTAGACATGCCTTTTCATTTAACTAATGACTATTTAAATAACCATTATCTTGATTATTTATTATTTACATTTATTCTATTTATATTATTTGTTATGAATTATATTCATAACACCAAATTTCAAACTGTTCCCGTAACTATTTGGCATCTACAACTCAGTTTTTTTGAAAAAGCATAACTTCTTCATCCGGAAGCTGTTTCTCGAGTCGTTTTTTTTTTAAACGACATAATTTTTCGAGATATTTCCATTGGAGCAGTTAGTTTCAGTTTTTCTCAGCTTCAGTTTAAAAATAAAATAAAATGGAAAGTGCATGCCTGATTATTCTTAACAACACCACTTATTTCCAATGGCTACCTCACATGGTAGATATACTTAGAAGTAAAGGACTTTATAGAATAGCCACAGGGCAAGAAACTAGAACTTCCGATGAGGATAAGGTCGCTAAATGGGAAAATAAACAAGATGAAGCACGAGGGTTGATAGGAATGTCCATTGCTCAAGATCTTCGATTTCATATCCTTGACATTGACACCCCTCATGAAGCCCTGGACAATCTAAATACTGTCTTTGGCATTCAAAATCAAATCAGGGCCCACCAGCTTGAAAATGAGTTGCTTACTTTGGACTCCAATAATTTCTCCTCAATTGAGGATTTTTTGTCCAAATTCAAGACCCTTAGAGTTCTTTTAGAAGGTTGTAAGGTGAAAAAGGAAGATGGTAGCCTCATTTATTGCATTCTCGCTAAGCTTGGCCCTGCATACTTTGTGTTTGTTTCTGCCTTCCATTCCACTAGAGAAGCCATCATTTCTTTAGGAACTACCTACAAGAATCCCTCTTTTGATTCCTTTTGCGATTCTTTGATAAGAGAACAAGAAAAACTCTTACACCTTGGTCTTATCACTTCTAGAAACGCTTCTAAGAAAGCCTTAGCAGCCCAACATCAATCATATCAAAAGAATCCCAAGAAGCAGTATCCTAAAAAGTATGGTCCGAAACCAAACAAGGGTCCTAAGCAATTTCAACCACAAACTGAAAAAGCAACTCACCAAAATGATAAGGCATATAAAAACAAAGGAAAGAAGACAGATAGACATTGCAACTTTTGCAATCGTGATGGCCATTTAGAGTCCAAATGTTTTAAGAAGATGGAAGCCTTAAAAGCAGCAATGAAGAAGCACAACATCAATTTGGAGCACTCTTCGCCTTCATCTTCAGGAATGGCACTTTCTGCTTGTGGTTGTCAAGCATCAAGATCTGGTTATGCATTAAATGTATCTTCTTCTTCTCATTCTCATGAGTGGCTCATTGATTTTGGAGCTTCTTACCACATGGCCAAAAATCAAGCCATGTTTTCTCTTTTAAATGATTGTAACACCAAACATATTTATGTTGGTGATGATAGATCTCTTAGTGTTGTAGGATATGGAACCATTCATCTAGATAATGGTTAGTTTAATGATGTACTATGTGTTCCTACCTTGTTATGCAACCTTCTCTCTGTTTATTAGATAACTCATTCAGGTGAAGAGAAAATAGTAGAATTCTCACCTCATGATGTTGTAATGAAGGACCTCAAAGATCCTCAACATATTTTAGCTACTGGCATTGCTGATGATTCCATAAGGCTGTATAAGTTTGACAACTTTGGGTCATCATGTCTTCCCTCCGTTTTTGTTGCTCATAATGATGATGTGAGCAAACTTTGGCATGAGCGATTTGGTCACTTAAACTATCGCTCTCTTCAAACTCTATGTAAGGAAAATATGGTGATGGGCCTTCCTATGGTATCTTGTCGAGATGGTGTTTGCTCCAGATGTGTACTCGGAAAACATCATCGGGATAGTTTTGACAACGTATTTCAAGACGCTTTCAAACCCTTTGCGCTGCAGTACGCGGATTTAAGGGTCCACTTTGTTTCTTTCTTCAAGCTGTGCGTACTTCTTAATCCGATGATTTTTTCCAGACGACTTGGGTATACTTCTTAAAACTCAAGTAGTTTTTAATATGTTCTTGGCCTTAAGGCCTTTGCTGAGAAACAATCCGACATCAAATTCTTGGGTTAAGATCGGCTAATGGAGGAGAATATGTTAACAACAAGTTTATCAACTGTATTGAGCATGGTATCTGATTGCAACATATCGTCTATAGATCTACAACAAAATGGTGTAGGCCGAAAGAAGAATCGCGACCTAAAATAAATGGCTAATCGAAAGCCTAATCCAAAGGAATTGGTTCCAATTTTAAGCAGGCTTATTAATCAAAAAAGTAAAATTACATAGTAAATCGCACTCCTACTAAGGTTTTAAAGAATATAACTCTAGAAGAAGCTTGGAGCTCAATCAAACCAGATGTAAGTCACTTTCATGTTTTTGGAAGTGATGCTTGGGCCCATATTCCAGATGCAAAACATAAAGCCTTAGAACCTAAGAGTGAAAAATGCATTTTTGTTGGATATTTTGAAGATGTCAAAGGATATAGACTTCTTCAACCAAAATCCAAAAATATAATCATTAGAAGAGATGTAAAATTTGATGAAAATATATCGGCCTGCGAGCCTAGTTTGGCGGGTGTGCCACCTTTGGCTTGCAAGCCTAACTCGACATATGTGCCACCTCTCTCTCTCTCTCTCTTCTATATTTAATAACATTCCTTCTAGTTTAGATGATGACAGCGAGGATGACAATCCTCCTCCACCTCTTGAAATTGTTCCTTTTACTCCACCGCTTCCAAGATGGGTCCGCTCTACTCGGGATGTAGCCAATATTCCACTGAGTTTCCGGGATGGGGAAACGCGGGAGCGGGGATACGCACAAGGGAGAAGTATATAAGCAACCCCAAAATTTAGGGAAATTTCGGGGAAATGGGGGGACGTCAAAGCGATAAAATTATTAAATTATTAAAAATTTAATATATAAAAATAAAAAAATAAAATCCCAATAATATGTTAATCAATAAATTAGTAGATAGTAAATCTTATTAATTATGAAATGCACATCTAAATATGATCATCATTTCATATTAGACTATTGTGAAGTAAAATTATCATTTGACATTTTTGCAATCATCGATGTAAATCTAAAAATAAATTACTATATTGAATCTATCATCTGACATTATGCAATGTTCCATCAAAATTCATCATTTGGAAATTATGCAAGGTACATCCAAATTAAATTCATCATTTGACAATTGAAGCTACACAATGCACATAAAAAATTAAATTCAGCATATGACAATGACATTTGAAGTCTAAAACAACCATAGAAAACTGAACTAAAAATAAACATAGAAAGCAGTGAAATATATATATATATATATATATATATATATATATATATTTTTTTTTTTTTTTTTAACTTTTATTAGCGAAATAATTCGAGGGATGCGTCCCTCTTGCATCCCCCCTGCATCCCCTCATCCCCCCCACAAGAGAGACGCATTTCGTCACCAGAAAAACGCCCCCTAGAGTTTTCCCAAGTTTTCCAAAAAAGGGGATGTGGGAAAAGTTTCCCTAGGAGTTTCCCCATCTCGAGAGCATGGGAGAGCGGGGAAGCGCATTCCCCACCTTGGGGGACGCGTCCCCGTGGAACACTAGATGTAGCAGGTTCTCTTGCAGGTGACCCTGCCGATCGATGATGTACATGTTCTCAGTTCGAAAGAGCCTCTTCCTTTTTGGCTCAAGTGCCAGAAAATCCTGATCTAGAAACCTTTGAAGAAGCCTCCAGACATCCAGCTTGGGATGAAGCTATGAATGAAGAATATCGTTCCTTATTGGCGAATGATACTTGGGATTTTGTTCCTCTTCCAAAAGGAAGAAAACTTGTCAGATGCAGATGGGTTTACAAAACAAAGTTTGGACTAGATGGAAAAGTGGATAGACATAAAGCTCGTCTTGTCGCTAAAGGATTATCACAAGTTGAAGGCATCGACTATACTGAAACCTTCTCCCTGGTTTCCAAAATGAATTCTATCCGCCTAGTTCTTTCCCTTGCTGCCTCCTTTAAATGGGAAGTCCATTAGATGGATGTTAAATCCGCCTTCTTACATGGATATTTACATGAAGAAATCTACATGGAACAACCTCCTGGCTTTATCCAAAACGACTCTAGCCTTGTTTGTCGCCTTAGGAAGTCTCTCTATGGTCTCAAACAAGCTCCTCGGGCTTGGTATGCCAAAATGGATAGATTTCTATTAGATAATGGCTTTTCTAGGTGTCATTTTGACAACACTGTTTACACCAAGAAAGTGGGTAAGTCCTTCACCATCCTTGTTCTTTATGTTGATGATCTTATCCTTACTAGTAGTGATCCAAACCATATAAACCATGTGAAGTCTAGCCTCAAAAAGAAGTTTGAAATGACAGACTTAGGACACTTGCATTATTTCCTTGGTCTTCAAGTCTTGCAATCCAAGGAAGGCATTACCCTCTCTCAGTCCAAGTATGCCTGTGATCTTCTACACCACTTTAACATGGAAGACTGTAAGCCAACCCCTTCTCCCTTTCAGTTTGGAATCAAGCTTTTAGTCACTTATACTGCCCCTGAAGTTGATGCTACCTTATATCGTCAACTTGTTGGTAAACTTCTGTATCTAACCCATACCCATCCTGACCTTTCCTTTGCCGTTGGTCTTGTCGCTCGGTTTATGCACCAACCTCATGAAAGTCACTAGAAAGCAGCTAAAATAATACTTCAATATATTCGAGGTACAGTTCAGTTCGGGATTCATTACAGTGCAGTAGCATCTCCATTGTTGATTGGTTTCACTGATTCTGATTGGGCTGGTGACCCTGATGACCGAAAGTCTACTGCAGGATATGTATTCACTCTTGGTTTAGGACCTATTACTTGGTCTTGTAAGAAACAAAGTGCCATCTCTCTTTCTTCAGCAGAAGAAGAGTATCGTGGTGCAGTTGAAGCCAGCAAGGAAGCCATGTGGCTTCGCCAGATCCTGTCTGAGTTTGGTCTTCATTAGCAACATCCAACTACACTTTGTTGTGATAATTAGAGTGCCATTCAGCTATGTAAAGATCTGGTTCAACATCAGTGTATGAAACACAATGAACTCCACATACACTTCATCAGAAAGCTCATTCATGATCGTGTTCTTGAAGTGCAGCACTGTCCAACCAATGATCAAGTAGCCGATATCTTTACGAAGGCCCTCACAGAAGCGAAGTTTACCAAACTTCGATCCATGCTTGGAGTTCATGAGAGTTGTCATTAAGGGGGGATAGGCTCTAATGCCTCCTTCCTTCTCCTATTGTGTCACTTTTGTAAATCCTTCAATCCTATCCCAATTTGTTCTTAAGGGGGGATGTTAGGATATTTCAACACGTAGGAAATAGGCTCCTTTTGTGTCACCTTTGTAAATCCTTCAATCCTATCCCAAGTTGTTCTTAAGGGGGGATGTTAGGATATTCCAACACATAGGAAATAGTTAAGAATAACTTAGTTTAGTGTAGAGTTAGGTAAAGTGTGTTTCTTTACCATGTACATTTGTAACTTATAATCTGACGGTTATCTCTCTCCTCGGTATTAATGACATTTGATCCGTGGCTTAACACCTGATTGGTCCATGATATCTATTTAAAGAGCATGGAGGGTCATTTGTTCGGTAACCGTTTATGAGAGAAACATATGTAACTTTTCTTTTTATATTAATAAATTGCCTGAAGTGGTCGGGTTGGCTCAGGCCGTTGGATTGTTTCCCTCTTTGAGGGTTTTAACCACGTGATTATACTGGTGTACTAATTTGTGATCTGTTTGTGAGCGATGGCCTCTGGTTCTTGATCTAAGGAACTTACCCTGTAAATTCCTACAGACATGGACCTACCTGGCCTGCATACCACACATCGTAATTGACGATTCTTATGTTTATATGTTAAGACTTCGCATGTTATTTATTTTAAGGTGCGACGTGCAATAAGGTTTTTGCCGCGGGTTGCGAAATCGCGAAATCACAAATACTGCGAAATTCTTAAAGTTGCGAAGTGCGATAAAGAGGAGCGGATGCGAGGTTTTTCAAAGTTTAATTGCAATATAATCAACGTCCAAGGTTTAATGTGTTTGCGTTGTTTTTATGAAGAAATCGTTGGAAGTGAAGGTCGACTCGAGTTACAAAGAAAAGGCCTGAACGCATGGAAAAAGGCCTCGACACTTGTGCAGAACAGTGTTATGCGGTTGCGACTGTGGGTTAAAAGGAAAGGCTGAACGCAAGAGAAAGTACTCGAGTATAAGTGACCCAACACAGAGAGAAGAGCATAGAACGCTGCGGGTAAGATATGCAATAGGAGAGGCAGTGTAAAACATAAAGGCATGGGTCAAGTCGGGCTAAGACAATAATGCTGCAGCACAGTTGGAAATATAACAACAGGCAGAGAAGACAAAGGGACAACAGGCAGAGAAGACAAAATGAAGTGAAAAGCAAGAAGATGAAAGGGCTAAATTGAAATATTGTTGTAACTATAATTGTAAATTCATTAATTATTTTATATTGTTTGTGATGCAAAGGCAAGTCTCCAAGGCAAAGAAAAATTCCAATTTAATATTGAAACGAGTGTATATATTGTTGTAACATCCTGAATAGGCTGAGTGAGGAAATGAGTGGGTGGAAGGCAAAGAGTCATGCCTGTTCACTTCATATTCCCATATAGAATGCAAACAACCATGAAGTTATCTCTATAAATGATGTTATTGTAATGGGCACAAAGAGGTTAGAAAGTGGAAGAATGAGAGAGAGCAGATAGAGAAGCTGTGCACATCCAGAGCTGATATGAAGAAGATTTGAAGGCTGGAATGGCAGCAGTGAAGAAGGAGAAAAACAGAACTGATATCCAGGTAAATCAACATATGATTTTATTGTAGTGTGAGGGAGTTGGTGCTTCCATATCAAGTTGTAGCTTGATAGATGTCCAGTTGTAGATGGTTGAGGTAGGAGCCTCCTGTGGGTTGTAGCCTGCAGAAAATAGATGGGAGTTGGAGTTGCCTTGCAAGTTGTAGCTCACAAAATTTGAGGTAGCAACCTCTTGTAGGTTGGAGCCTACAGAAAATCAGTGGTGAGAGGGAGTTGGAGTTTTCCTTTGCTTCAAAACAATAATAAGATGTGGTTTTCTACCTTATGTGTTTCCACTTATATCTGTTGTCTATGTGCTTGATGATTATGTGTTGATGTACTGTATTTAATCTGCTTAACATTTGCTTCTCACATATTAAGATTGTTGTTTATTTATATATTAAGTTTCTTATGAAATGGAGGTGTAAATAAGTTTAAAGAAAAAGTTTTAAAAGTCCATGAATGTACTAAATTGATTCACCACCCCCCCCTAGTTTAACTAAGGGTTCATCACTCTTCTCAAGATTAAAGTCCTCATTCCCCATTAGAGTGCTTCTTATTTAATAAAATGTAAAATTTTCTTTGAGGGAGCTTGGGGATCATCCCCTTGGCATCCCACTCTTTCTCTCTTTGAGAGAGGAATTTTTTTCATGGTTGTTGGGTTTGAGTTTTGTTTCTTTTCTTTCATCTAGATCTAACTTGTTAGTTTCTAGCATTTTAATTTTTTATGCTAATTTCCTTATGCTCATATCGCTTCATTTAAATTTCATGCTCATTCACATGCTTTAATCTCATGCTAATGTTTATGCTTCATCTCATTTCATGCTAAGTTTCATTGGGCATCTTATTTTGCTCACACAATTCTTATTTTCCATGCTAAATGTGCTAGTTTAGTTTCATCTTGCTCATAGTAACAATCTAATTGCAATTTCCATTTCATTGCCCTTATATGATTATAATAGTTTCAATTACGTTGTTAGCTTTCTAATTTGAAGCGTAGTAGTGTCATTTATGCTTGCAACTTGTCTCATTTAGAGCTTTTATTTGGAGTAATCTCTACATATTGAGCATATTGCAAGGTTATCTAATTTTCATCTCTTTCAACTTTTATCTAATTTTCACTTGCTTACTCACATGCATTATTGCTTGATCTAAATTATTTAATTAACTTATTACAATTTTACTTGCAACTTCACTTTGAGCTATTTTTTATTTGGATCAATTTACAATCAACAATTGGTTTTGCAATTTGTCTCTTTAATTGGAACATTCTTTAGCAATTGCAAATTCATCATTTTGCACTTGTAAACTTGACCTTCAAACATAAGCTTGTTTGGTAGCCCTTTTTGGAAATCTTCCTTAACTGTCATTCAATTTCCTAAGATTTGAGTTTGGATGAAAGGTACAAACACATGACCTTGCAGTTCTCTTGTGTGGCCATGTCCCCTTGTAGGAACACAAACATGCAATTTGTCTTAAAGAACTAGGGGGGTATTGTTAATGAAATCTTTACTTCCTCATCCTAGCCTTCTTGCAACTACCTCAAGTCCTTACCAAGTTGAAAGAATTGAGAGGATATAACACCCTAGAATAGGCACTTAACTAAAACCAACTAAGAACACCATTACACACAAACACCTTACAATTTTGAATGGTTCTTCTTGCATGTATTTGAAGTTGGAATCTCATTGAACATCTCACTATTAAGCTCTTTCTCAAATACATGCAACTTATTTTGAAAACACTTGCATCTCATTCATTTGCTAGTGTTTAGTTTCTTTCTTGTACTTTTCTTATGCTCATTTGGGTCAAGTTTAGAGTTTTATATCATTGTTATATGTGAGCATATATATTTCCTCTTGTCAAGTACAAGAAATATTTATTTGCAAGCTTTCAGTTTTATTAAGTGCTTTCCTTTCAAAGTTGTATCATCATATTGTAGTTTTGGTTTGATTTACTAACACTAATATTTTAAGAAATATTTATTTGCAAGCTTTCAGTTTTATTAAGTGCTTTCCTTTCAAAGTTGTATCATCATATTGTAGTTTTGGTCTGATTTACTAACACTAATAGTTTAATATTAGATGGTATGTATTCTCAAAATACGCTGGGGGTTCTATATGAAAAGGAAATTTTTTGTAATATAGTTTTAGGAGGATAGCAGACTTTATAGTGTTAATATTTATGATGTATCAAACTATGCCATGAGAACTAAGGTATAATATTTAAAAAGGCGTGTTATAATAGGTAACAATATTGCGAGAATAAGTATCTTAAGAGGAGCAAGAAAAACTAATTAGATAAATGATGTGACAAAACGATCATAGGACTATTCAAAATGGGGAAAATCAAAATTGTAATCATAAGGTTTATGAATAAAAAAATGCTTACGACAACGAGGACGTTGAGGGTATGCTAAAAATGCAGAAGTTTTATTTTATTTTAATGGAAGGGTATTTTGAGTTACAACACAACCCAATAACAATCAGTGAATGTCATCTATCTTACTTGCTTTCCCTGATCTGTTTTGGATTCGTCTGATGTAGATGACCAAGGACTAATAAAAGTAGATCTTAAGGCCTATTGCACCTCTATCATATTCTCTAGAAAAATGCAATGTAGGTGACAAGCCCTGAATTTGCAAGTTTCATGAACTCCTCTTTTGCATAAATTTCCATAAATAGTTAGAGAAGCATGATGGTTGCAAATGAACGTCTAAGCTCGTCTTCCATCCAAAATCATACGGGTGATTAAAAGAGTTTTGCTTATGTGTAGTATTTAAAGTGTTCACTATAATCTACCCAAGTGGGTAAACCCTAGGAGGAAAATTTTTCGCTTGTTTGATAAGATTTCTAGCCAACAATTCTATGATGATCCACAAATAGCTATCTCAAAATTCTCCACATATGCTCCAGTTAGTGTTGTTCATCCTTCTAGAATAATTCTTGAAGGAAGGTGGGTCATCTATTATAATGTACGCTAACCATTTCTGTATACACGTGTTTTCATTTAATGTTAAGGGCATTCTAATATGAATCACAGGTTGAACTAGATTATTGACCACTCTTTATTGGATCCTTGTGTTAGTGTCAGTATTTGCATCCTTCCCCCAGTGATCAAATTAACTCTTTCATGTCATGTTAGGGGTTCCATTCTAAAATTTTTGTCATTCCACTAGGTCATGCAAAAATTTGGTCACTTGGTGCAGATTTAAATCAAGTTTCACTCTTTTCAAAAAATTTCATCACTTGTTGGCTCATTTCATCATTATGCTGAGTGTCCATCATTCATAAGTCTTTACCACCTTTTCAGTCATTTCACCATGAAGTTCGTTCAGTTAGGGTTTCCATTAGGTCTTAGGGTTTTCAAGGTCCATCAAACTACCATCTGCATGCATAACAGACCAGCAAGAGGGTGACAAATAAATTCACTTTACTATGTAAAGTTGACATGTAATTTAATTTTTATTCCATTATGTAATTTTATGTTTTCTCAAATATGTAATAAGTTCATGGTTCCAAATAACTGCCAACTTAGAGTTCCATATCCCAAGAAGATCAAAGTTTCCAAAATCCTAGTGTTCTCAAATCCATCAAATGATCAAATTCAAAAAATCAAAGTGAAAGTGAAAGGTAAAGGGTCAAATGTTTAAAGTGAATGTGAGAAGGAAAAGTGGGTCCCAAGAGCTAATTCATCCAATCCAAGTGAAAGGTAAAGGTTCAAATGTTTAAAGTGAATGTGAGAAGCAAAAGTGGGTCCCAAGAGCTAATTCATCTAATCCATAAGTATAAAGCCCATCAAAAGATCAAAGAGGCACTCATTGCTCTCTAAGCTATCGAGCTCTCATTCCCTCAGCTCGAAAATCAAATTTGCAAGGAGAAAAACAGAGTTTCTGGGTGGCGCTGCGCTCCTGGAAAAGGCGTTGCACTCCTGGCAGACCGGTGCTGCACTCCTGGCAAAGGCGCTGCGCTCCTACCCAACTTCACTCAAAATGTCCAAAACCTCTTGCAAGTCTTTCTAATCATCAATTCAGGGTTTCTTCAGTTGTAAATAGGTAAGTTAACCTCATCAAAGCCCTCCATACATTTCATCATTGCAAATTTCATGGTGTTCATTCTCCTTGTTTCAAATTTCGAGTTTTCAAGCTAGAAACCCTAGTTTGACTCCCACATCCTAAATTTGTTCCCCTAAACCCAAATTTACCCTTCCCACATCTCAGTAAAACTTATCCCTATCCCTATATCACTAAATCCCCATTCCTAAGAGACATTCCCCAAAACCCTAGCTCCTAGGCTACAAATTTCCTAGGTAGCTTCCCTATACCCGTAATAAATTTCCAAATCTCATTTCCCTAAGTATTTTGATCCTCTGTCACTCCCCTAAGTTCCCTAACCCCCTTCCTTACTTCCCTAATTTTTCCTACACCCATCCCCACTCCCTAAACCTATTTCCCACTCCCCTTTCCCTTCCCTAGGGTTTTCATAACCAAAACAAGCATCATGGAAGAGGAAGATAGAGATTTCATGGAGGAGGATAGAGAGGAAAGAAGACCTCACAAGGGAGGGAGGATTTTGAGGCTTGAGGCAACTAACACCAGAGAGTTGATGGTGTCACCATGACAGTCACATGCTTCAAATATGTGGGCTGCTTTGATTTCTGTGAAATAGTCCAAAGAGTTCAACATCACCTTGTTTTGAGCAGAACTTTCATCTGAAACCTTTAACAAATCAAGTGACCCTTGTAGGTGTGACCTTCACCATCTCCACAGCCATCATTGTTGCTGCCACAGGGATACCCAATGTGGGTGAGAAATGGTTCAAGGCCAAAGATCTAGATGATCAACATTATGAACCATTCCTCAAGGCTCGGTACAAAAATGAAGGAAAGAGAGTTTTCCCTTTCAATTACCTTCTTGATAGATATGCTACCATGATGAATATCATCATGAAGTACTTCTCTTGTGAAGGCAGGTTCTCCGGACTCTACACGTATCATATCAGATTGCTCATGCACTTCACAAGAGTGAAATTGCTTAACGTCCCATGCTACTTGTTCAGAAGTATTGAAAAAATGGCGTACATAGTACGAAAGAGAGAATATGATCAACAAATGAATAACCTCTTCCACCACTCTCTGATCAGGATAATTGTCCTTCATCATCTAAATCAACGGAACATTTCATGGGACACTTTCATTGCCAATGATGTCTTCGTCGCTCCACAAGCTCAACACGCTGAAACTATGCCTCCTCCACCTCAACCCACTGCACCTATTCCTCCTTCAGCTCAACCTACTAGACCCACAGTATTTCGGAGCCAAATTGGGTCATCCAGCAGAGTTGTGGTCAACAAGCCTAAAAAGACCAAAGAGGTTGAAAAAGACACATTGGTCAAAACTTATCAGAGAGGGCCTAGACAGGTGTTTGCTCCACAGATTGTGGAAGGGACCTTGCCTTCTTCATCAACAAAGTAGGTACAAAAAGGAAAGCAAAAAGAGGCAGTTGTTCATGAGGAAGTCATGCAAGAGGATGAAGACCCTCATGAGGAGGAAACAGAGTTTGATCTAGTTGACTTGGATCAGCAAGATGATCATGAAGCTTCAAGCTTGATCATCAAATAATGGCAGAAGTGTCTTCAGACACGTAATTTTATTAATAATGGAAAAGAAATTACATAAAAAGTTGCAGGAGTTTACAAACGTAAACTTCTACTAAATTTGCATTTAGGAGACTAACATATTTATAAGCTCTATGCCCTAACTTATTTTAGTTATGGATCACTTGAAAAAACAACCAGTGTCCATTTACAATAAATGATCTTCTATCCAATCTACTAACTTTATTCCTATTTTAGAGCCTAAGACATGACTCAATTCTAGAGTCCTATCTTTGCTAACAATATTCTATTTCAAATTTTCTCTAATATTTATTAAATATTCTAATTTAATAAATATTTTATTCTCTAATATTTATTAAAAATTTGAATTTAATAAATATTTTATCCTAAATTTACATTAATATATTTGGATCATCTAACATTCCCCCCTATGATCCAAAGATACATTACAAAATATACCAAGTTCATCTTTGAACTTAGTAAATTTTATTCTGCCAAGGGGTTTGGTGAAGATATCGGAGGTTTGATCTTCTGAAGGACAATAAATCGGCTTGATGACATCCTTTGCAATGAGTGATCTGATATGATGATACTTGGTGTCCACATGCTTTGTCTTTGAATGAAAAACTGGATTCTTGGCAAGCTTTATTGCTGATTGATTGTCGATGAATAATGAAGTAGCTTTTGTTGGAGGAATTCCCAAGTTTTGTAAAACTCGACGCAACCAAACAACCTCACATGCTGTTTCCCATGCTAAAATGTACTCTGTTTCTGCTGAAGAAGTCGCCACTGTAGCTTGCTTCTTGCAACTCCAGGAAACTGCAGCTGACCCCATGTTCATTAAATAACCTGAGGTTGATGCCATATCATCAATACTGCCAGCAAAGTCGACATCTGAAAAACCACCAAGTACAAAGTTTTTAGTCTTTTTGTAAAGAAGAACAAAATCTTTTGTTCCTTGGATATAACAAAGAACTCTTTTGGTTGCATTCTAGTGGCTGTCTCGAGGTTCCTGCATAAATCGGGAAAGAATACTGATGGCATAAGAAAGATTTGGTCGAGTAGTTGTCAGATAAATCAGGCTACCAATCAACTGTCTATAAGTAGTGCTATCCACCATTTCCCCGCCTTCAAATTTTGAAAGTTTCAAGTTTTGTTCCATAGGGGCGAGAAAAGGCTTGCAATCCTGCATTCCAAATCACTGAAGAATTTCTGCTGCATACTTACTCTGAGAAATGAAGATATGATTTGGACGTTGGAATACTTCAACTCCAAGATAGTAGTGAAGTAGTCCCAAATCTGTCATCTTAAAACCTGCATGTAACTCCTTTTTCACCTATGCAATGTGATTATCATTGTTGCCTGTGATAATCAAATCATCTACATACATAACCAAAATCACCAAATTTTTACCTTGTTGACGTACATACAAGGTATCATCAGATTCACTTCGTTGAAAATCAAATTTCTGAAGGTATTCATCCATTTTAGCATACCAATCTCGGGGAGCTTGTTTTAACCCATATAAAGCCTTTATCAGTTTGCATACTTTATGTTCCTGTCCTTCAATTTCAAAACTTGGTGGTTGTGTCATGTACACTTCTTCCAGTAAATCTCCGTTGAGAAAAGCACTTTTTACATCCATTTGATGAACTTTCCATCCTTGTTGAGCTGCTAAGGCAAGTGTGAGTCAGATGGTGTTCCATTTAGTTGTAGGAGCAAACGTTTCCTCATAAGCTATCCCTTCCTGCTGCGCAAAACCTTTAGCAACAAGTCTTGCTTTATACTTGTCATTTTCACCATTTTGTTTGTACTTAATTCGGTAAACCCATTTACATTCGATGGGTTTAACATGCTGAGGACAATCAACAAGTTTCCAAGTGTTATTGTCTTGAATTGCCTGATATTCATCAACCATAGCCTATTGCCATTCTTTATGTTTTACTGCTTCTTGATAAGTAGAAGGTTCAGTAAAATCATTTACTGTGAAGGCAAAATTGCCTTCATTTCTTTGTGATCCCCTTGTTCCTGTTCTATTCTGTTCATTAGGCCTTACATCTTTCAAAAGTTGAACTGCCCATTTTGGCAATTGATGTTCATTGGTTTGAGATTGTGAAAAATCACCATCATTAAAAAGAGGGTTGATGTAAACTGATGTTTGTTGATCAACCGCAGGTTCTGGGGGCGGAGAGTCATTGTCAGAAGAACTGCTGCTGCTAGGAGAGTTGGATGAACTGCTAGAAGACCCAGATGGCGCTGATGAAGAAGACGGACTGGATAAATCATTTTCAGATGAAGGAAACTCAAGTTCATACCAATTTTATGAATTTGGTTGACTTTGTAGATTTCCGTTTCTTTTATCACTTCTTTTTTCTAACTTTTGAAGAAGACTTTCAACTTCTTCAACACTCTTACTCTCATTTTCATCAAAAATCACATCTCTGCTTACAATAAATTTCCCATTCGACAAAAGTTGGTACCCTTTCTTCTCATCAGAATACCCAATCATTTTGCACTTCAAGCTTCGTGCATCAAGCTTAGTTCGTTTTTCCTTCGGAACTAAGGCATAATAGACTGATCCAAAAACTCTGAGATGTTTTACCCGAGGTTTGACGCCAAACCATGCTTCATAAGGTGTAATTCCGTCTAAAGAAGTTGTGGGAGATCTGTTTCTCAAGTAGACAGCGGTATGAATTGCTTCGGCCCAATATAAAGGACTTAACTTTTTGAAAGTTGACATAGATCGCGCCATTCCTAACAAGGTACAATTCATTCTTTCTACTACTCCATTTTGCCGTGGAGTGTAGACATTGGTAAGATGTCGTTTTATGCCATTATCCATGCAATAGTTCTTGAATTCATTTGAAGTGTATTCTCCGCCATTGTCAGTTCTAAGAGTGCCAATCTTCTCCTTTACTTCATTTTCAATAAGCTGACGAAAAGTTTTGAACTTTTCAAATGCTTCTGACTTTTGCTTCAAGAAATAAACCCAAGTCATCCTGCTAAAATTATCAACAAAGAGTAAGAAATATCTGCAACTTTCGAGTGAAGTTGGAAAGGGTCCACAAATATCATTGTGAACCAACTGCAAATGCCTGTTTGCGCGCCATGAAATTGTAGGAAAAGTCTCTCGATGTTGTTTTCCAAAAATGCAAGATTCACACTTTGCATTTTCCCTTTTGAATGTTGGAAGTCCTTTAACCATTCCCTGTTTTTGTAACTAAGAGAGACTGTCAAAGTTGAGATGGACATATCTTACATGCCACAATCTAATCGGAGAAATATCTGTACTTGCTGCTCCTGCAAAGTCAGAATTTCTTGGAATAACTGTCCCTTTCATCCTTAACAGTTTTCCATCTTCATAACCTGTCATCACTATTTTTCATGTTTTGTTTTACTGAGTTGATTTTAACTAAGCCATCTTCCATAATCACCATATGTCCTGCTTGTCGAATCGTGACTAAAGATAACAAGTTTTGCTTAAATGTTGGGACATACCATACATTTGAAATCATTCTTTCTCCAATGCCTAGTAAAAAAACTTTAACTACACCTTTACCTAAAGGAGTATGTTTCGTTTTATCAGCAAGATAGATTGAATTCCGATGACATTCTTTGACACTCCAAAAGAAGTCACGTCGAAATGTCATGTGTTGAGTTGCGCCTGTATCCAGAATCCACGCATCTTCATAATCACTTCTGAGAAAGCATGAAACATGTAAAGCTGTTGCTTCTGTGTTGGTGAAGACATATTTGGAACCATCAGGATCATCTTCATCATTTGCAAACTGTGCAGAGTTTGGATGAAACTTGGGAATCTTCTCAATAGAAGTTCTACAATCTGCCGCATAATGGCCAACTTTGTTACATCTCCTGCAAACAATTTGACTGAAATCGCTGCCTCTGCCTTGAGACTGTCCTATGCCTTGATTATGTCCTCGGCCTCTGCTTTGGCCTCTGTTTTGAGTTTGTCCTCTGCTTGGACTTTGTCCTCTACCTTGATGATATCCTCTGTTTTGATTGTTGCCACTTCCTTGAAAATTGCTTCTGCCTGAATTGTAGCCTTTGTTGAAATTGTTTCCTCTGCTTTGACTGCGTCCACTACCTTGGGCTGCTTGATTTTGATTGAAATTTCCTCTTCCTCGGTTTCTTGAACTATCAGTTGAGGAGTTACTTGAGCTGGCTTCGGTGAAGAAGACATCTTCTCCAATTTGTTTCTTCTTCCCAAAGGTTTTATCATGTTGAGCTAACATGTCACTCAATTCATCAAACTTTATCTTCTCTAGCTTTCTAGTGACTTGCAAAGTTTCCAAAAAATGTGTATATGATGATGGCAATCCAACAATTAGAATCGTGGTCAAGAAGCTTTCATCAACAACTTGAAATCCGACATTTATTATTTCTTGCTTGATACTTTTAAGTCGTGAAATATACTCAAGGACATCACCACCTTCAATTAATTTTTGTTGAAGCAATTTTAATTGAAGATCAACCTTCTTTGATTCAGGTTGTGTATCAAAGAGATCTTTGAATGTACATAAAGCAGTCCATGCATATGAGGAATTTTCAATATGTATGTACATTTCATTATTAACTGAAGCTTTTATAAGAGCTAATGCTTTGCCATCCTTTACTTCCCATTTTGCAAGTGAAGCTGCATCTGTTGGTTTATTTGGCTTAATGTTGCCATCACAAATTTCATGCCACAATTCATTATATATGAGAGTGCTTTCAATTAGACGTTTCCATGTCTTATAAGATTTCACTCCTTCTAGCTTATTAGATTTAGAGAACAAATTAATTAACTTCGACATTGTAGTGTTGAAGTAGTGCACCAAAAGAATCAAGCACAAAAAAATGAGCAACTCGTCACACGAAACACGCCACGCAAATATCGGGGCTTGGCCTTGACCCTTGTATAGTCATTCAAAAAAAGAAAAAAGAAAAATGACTGAGCTTTGCACTTGGCTCTAGTCAATTTCTCATTAAGTGTTTTACAATGAAATCTTTGCAAAATTTGACAATGGCTTTAAAAAATCTACCCCCCCCAAAAGTAAAAAATTACTTTGAGTTACAATATCACTCCTTGTTTCTCCAGAAAAAATGACAAAATTTCAATTTTCTCCCTTATAGCTCCAATTACAAATTTTTTTTTTCACTCCTTATCTTTCCCAAATCACTCTTTAAAGAGTGAGCTTATGTCCTTCATAAAAATGTAATTGATTTTCTACTAGCTGGCAATTCTACAAGTTCTTCTTCAAAATTTCATCAATTACATACACTTCAATCCACCCAATGCTTATTAGTCTGAAAGCAAAACAACTCTCCATAGAAATGGAGTAATATTCTCTACACTGGTTCATACAGTTTCATACATTTATTAAATAAATGCACAAATTCTGAATCTCAAACCCAGTGCAAAAATCTAAAGATTTTAATATATATAGGCTGGGATTTAAACTCTTAACTTCCGGTTGATGTCTCCACTCAACAACATTGTTGGAGATCTATTGCTACATCCGAATCACACAAAGAAACATTGTCTAAATAACGCGTTGCTTACCATCCAGTCACAGCGTTCAATTCACACGCTGCCCATCCCTTCACGGTGGTAACATTTACTGGTATCTCACTCCTTCAACATTGGTGGTCATCGCTTCCACAGCATGAGCACTTACCAATGTAAACACCGTGATTTAACTCTGCTACAAAGCGTTACGAATTTCGTTCTGCCTTCAAACCGTTTCGATCTTCTTCATGCCTCCACCTGGTGATTGATCTTGCAACAGTTGATTGCTACGATGGCTGAGTATGGCCTCTGCACCCTTGTTTTCTCACGTCCCTCCGATGGTTGCGTATGGTTTCTGCACCTTCGTTGGCTCACGTCCCTTGAGTGCTACATGCACACGAAGATTGATTCATTTCACGCAGTTGACAATACCCTTCAACGAGCATTAAAGCTCGGCTCTGCGCCCTTTGAATGATTTTGCGTTGGTTCATCTATGTAAATCTCTGCGTTAGTTAGCCTTCGTGCTAACAGTAATGCTTTTAACAAGCTTAAGCTTGGACTTCGATCCACTTGGAAATCTCTGCGAGTGGCTGGGGGCTCTTTTCACGAACAAGCAATTCAATGGGAAGAAAAACTGTAGGAAGATCTCGACAAGAAGCTCGCAGAAAATTGAATTTTAAAAACAAACTGAATCTTAAATAAAAGAATTGATTTTCAGATTCTAACCAATAAATTTCTTTTCCTTAAAGCATTGACAAGATTGCATACCAATTCATTCTTTAGCAGAATTTTCCAAAAGTCTGCAAAGCCGAAATCTTCACCTTCGCGTCATCCGCATTACCGGTGGCTCTGATACCACATTAATTGCAGAAGTGTCCTCAGACATGTAATTTTATTAATAATGGAAAAGAAATTACATAAAAAGTTGCAGGAGTTTACAAACGTAAAATTCTACTAAATTTGCATTTAGGAGACTAACCTATTTATAAGCTCTATGTCCTAACTTATTGTAGTTATGGATCACTTGAAAAAACAAGTGTCCATTTACAATAAATGATCTTCTATCCAATCTACTAACTTTATTCCTATTTTAGAGCCTAAGATATGACTCAATTCTAAAGTCCTATCTTTTCTAACAATATTCTATTTCTAATTGTCTCTAATATTTATTAAATATTGTAATTTAATAAATATTTTATTCTCTAATATTTATTAAATATTCTAATTTAATAAATATTTGATCCTAACTTTACATTAATATATTTGGATCATCTAACATCAAAGAGAAAGAGGCCCAAATTAGAGAGATGCAAACTAACTTGGATAGAGCTAAGTATGTCATATCTCCTTGAACAGGAGAATAAGCAGCTGAAAGATCAACAAGTACTGATGGAGCTAGAGCTGCTTAAAGAAAAAAGAGGTAAGGCTATGATGTCACTTGATGAACTTGATTATGAGGACATTCAAACTAGTAGAACAAGACCTAAGACAAGAGGTCTTAAGAGAGCTCTACAATAGCATAAACTTGAGGATGAAAAACTCACTTTTGAGGAGAGGATTGCCAAGGAGGTTGAAGATGATAGAGAGATATGGTTAGATAGGGTAAACCTCCACCTTGAGAAACTCCTCCGCAAGGCAAACAAAGATAACAAGATGCTCAGAAACATGTCCAACAGGTACATCAGAAGAAATAAGATGTGTAACATTAAACTCAAGCAATTGGAGGAAAAACACAAGCAAACCCTAATTAAGAAAAAGGAAGAAGATAATCATGAGATCCTTGCTGAGGCCTCTTTGATTGCTTAGCATACTTCATCAGCATTCCACATACCAATTTTGAAGAGTTTTTGAATAATTTTTGCAATTTTGGGTTTTTGTGCAAACTTCTGATAGTCTTCAACACAATTTGACTGTCAGGAGCGCAACGCCCTAGGCGCTGCGCTTCTTCTCGGGGCAAAAAGACCACCTCCATTGGATTTAGAAGGCATCAAACATGCAATTTTGACTTTTTGCAGGCCAAAAATGGACAAACTAGCAGGGAGAAATGGCCAAAGACACCTAAAAATGACCAGTCTTGGGAGATTCAACTTTTGGAGGATTAAAACTCATCATTTTTCGAAACCAAGTACACTTTTGGAAACTCGACAAGACATGCTTTCCAATGAGCTATCCTTAACTCAATTTTGACATCAACAACCCCCTCAAAAATTGGCTTGAAGTTGGCGCTGCATGCCTGACACTGGTGCTGCGCTCCTGACAATTCTTGGACTTTTCTGATTTTTTCCTAGTTTTCTGAGTTTGACCATGGAAAATGTGAATTTTATTGATGTAAAGGATGGATGTAAATGTAATTAAGATATTTTTGAGTTACTAGAGGGTAAATACATTATGTAAAAGTGTTTTCATGGATGAATGAATCAGTTTCACCAAAACTAGGGGAGAGTTTGTTTGATCTCCCTAGTCTTTGGGTTTTTAGTTCACCCTTTTGTGGATCAACTCCTCAACTCTAGGATTCGACCCTTGAGGTTGGGAGAAGTTGTTTCTTGCCTATATCTTTCACCTCTTTACTCATTTGAGAGGTTGGATGCTGTTGTATTGATCAGAGACACTAGTTTATTCAGATTTTGGTAGGACTATATTGGATGAGTTGCAACTATTTTGGTGGGATTGTTGTGGTACTCTATTTTGACATAGTTTCTTCTTCTGTTGCATATGTATGAATGTTTTGTACTTTCCATGTTCATTCCACTTTTATGATATGCTTGATTCTCAAGTATGATAAGCAAAATACATCTTTTATGCTCTGTTTTGGGAGAATCATCATAATTTGTTTCATTTTTTCAGTTTAAAAGGAATTCATGTATTGTTATGCTCTTTTTAGCACCTCACCAGTCTGATCCATCTCACCTAAGAACCCTAAAGTGTTAGAGTGCCTACCTACCTTGCCCCATCAGATGCCTGCAATTCTAATCTTATTTGCCCTGACCTAGTTACCTCTTTGACCTAATTCACTCATCCAACCCTCTTGACTGTGATCCTTTGGAGAGAGCCCTCTCCTGCCTAGTAGGGCTAGCTACTTAGCGAGAGCTTGGTCTATAGTTACCTTTGCTGGTCTCTTCTCAGCCTCGAAGATCCGGTGGAGTGTTAACACCTTGTTCCCACACTTCACTTTGAAGGTTATTCCCCTGACCCTAGTCTAGTGTGACCTTCCCTGAGGCCCTTTCTTTCCACCATCTAGGAGGGGCACAAATAGGAGGTAATATTGTCTGCAACTTGTCTATTTTTCGGGTCATGTTGTGATTTTTTCGCAATTTATACAATATTATAAATTTATGATTTTTTGACAGGAAAAATATTGCAGATTTTACTACGATAATGTAATGAATAAAATAATATAAATAATGATTAATTAGTTAATTAGTAATTAGGTTGAAGAGGCATGTCTAATGGACATGGCCTTTCGTGAAGAAGCACCTATCTAGGTATATAAGTAGGTCTCATTTGCAACATTCATAATCAACTCATTCTTCATACTTTTGATATACTATTTGTATCCTTAATGGATATTCTGATATTCCAAGTCTTTTGGAGCATTTAACTTGAGAAGGAACTTTGTTCACTTCATTTGGTATCAGAGCAGTTTGATCTTCTGGCCGCTCACCGCTGGACAGAGCCACACTCTTTGATCCGGGTCCTTGACCGTCAAATTCGCCAACATTGTTGCCGTTGAAGCGTTTCACTATAAGTTTTTGGAGGTTCTCCAGGTTAACTTTAGGCCTTCAGCCATATAAAAAAAAGAAAAAAAGAGAGAATATATACTATAAGAAAAGAAAGATATTAAAAGAAAAAGACAAGAAAAGTATATATAAAGGAAATAAAGTAGTTTGTATAAAAATGGGAAATTTATTAAAAAAAAGAAAAAAAAAGTCAATATATATATAAAAAAATTACGGGAAAAAAAATAAATATTAAAAAAAAACTTATATTGAAGAAAAAAGAAGAAGAAAAAGCAACTTAAAAAAAAAAAAAAAAAACTACAACCATTATTCGGGCCAGCGATGCCGAAACATACCCAAAACTGTGGGTTGTCATTTTCTATTGACACTGCTACTTCCCTGTCCACGCATCCGCTAGACATCGTGTTCATGAAAAACAATCCGTCCGCAGCAGTGCTTCTACCATCCTGCATCCATTGCCAGACCACTGTTACTGCTATCCTACCTGCAACCATTGCCACCAACATATTGGGCTGCAGTTTCGTCATCTGCCCAACGTCATCCACATGCAACCACCATCACAACCACTGTATACAACACCTGGTTCTGTGGTTCACTGTACTGCGACACCCTTATCATTTGTCGCTAGCCACAACACACTTGTCACACACTGCTGCCAGTCACAATTTCACGATGCCACCGTGTCGTACGCCCCCTCGCATGTTCCCCAAACCGTTGCCTTCAAAGTTGTCCATCACAGAACGCTGCAACTGCTACCATCGAATTGGTTCCACGCAACAGCAGTGCCACACAGATGCGGATAGATTGACTCTATCACCGATCGTGAATCCTTGTCCTTGCGACCGTGTGTAGGCCATCCAACAGTTAGTTGTTGTCGTCTCGACCAGGCTGTTGTCTGATAGGAGGTGTCATTTTCTCTCTTAATCGCGGTCTCACTTTTGTGGCTGCAGTCGTACGCAGCCCAAATCTACGCATTTGCATTTGTCTATAATCGTGATTGTAGAGTTGTCGTTGAAAAGACGCCACGTAAGAGGACACATTTATGAGCTTCAGAAGAGATTAAGGTAACACAAAATTTTATTTAGAAAAAAAAAACGAGTCAATAACCATAAAATAAATCCAAAAAAATTATATATATATATATATAAAAGAGGTATTTCATAAAACATACAAATGGGTATTAAGTATTAATATATAAGAGAGAATTAAAAGTAGAAAGAACTGTCAACGTTTTATAATAAGAGGGTTAGTTATATAAATAAATAAATAAATAAATAAGGGAAAAAAGTGAAGTCTTATTAAAAAAGGTTTCCCAAATATTTGTGAAAGTAATCATAAGTGGATTAATTTATGAAATAAAAGATCACTTCATAATTTTTTTTTTTTAAAGACACTTTTATCGAGGCTTGAAGTACAAAGCTCAAAGGAACTTGAAATATACTTAAAAAACAAGTTTAAAAGAATTTTTGAAGTAAAATGGAGTCTAATTCAGAAATGAAAGAAGAAAAAATAGAGACCGGTAATGAAAGGTTTCCTAAAACCTTTAGTAAATGTGTTGATACACTATTTAAAATTAAAGGATCATTCGCAAGAAGAGATATTATAATCTCTATCAGTCCTACTGAAGGGAGTAATTACGTTAGTCCTAATTGTGCTAACCAATTAGTGATTCCTGAATCGAATATAATTGAAACAAACTTTGTTGACACAAGCGACAAACAATACGACATAAATAATCTACAACTAAGTATTGGGGATTATACTTTTATCTCGCAATTCACTGTGAAATCCTTATTTTTTAACGATAGTGACATTGTGTTGGGTTCACCATGGATGGAAACCCTCGGGTCATTTATCTTTAATGCAAAAAATAAGTTTTTAACATTCTCCTACAAAAAGAAGAAAATAACGCTACAGGACGTTAACTTGAAGCCAAATTCAGTGACGCCTGAAGACATACAAGAAATCTCAAAAGTAATTCCTCAAGAAAGTAAAAAGGCGATCCAAAATATGCAAAAGGAAATTGACAAAATCACCACTAACAAGAATGAAGAAGTTGCTCGCCTCAAGGACCACAATGAAAAATTACTAACGCAAATTAAGAAGCTGAAGAAGGACAAGAAGTCATTAGAAAACAAGGTGCAACAACTTGTCGAAAATGAAGCATCGAAATCTTCAAATGTAGAAGTTCAAGTTGAAGAAAAAACAAACATTGATCTAGTAAATGTCATACAAGCAAGTTGTAGAAAATACAAACTTAGATGTTCCAGTTTAGACGAGGATCATTCTAAGTGAAGGTTCTGTAACCAACTCAATAACATCCCTGCCAGAAGAAAATCAAAAAGTTGCCACACACCTAAGGAGGGAAAGTCAAACCAAAAAAGTTCCCTATCGACATCGAAATCATGGGAGCAAACAACTCGACCAACCTATGTATTCAGAACAGAAACAACAAGCTGATGTTTTGAAGAATACTAATGTTAGTGCAATCCGCTCAAGTGATAATTCATGACAAGTTTCAGGTCGCTGTAAGATTCCACAGACGATTGATTTAGGATGGTCTGATCCCCTCTCGGTGCGATAGTTTTGTTTGTCACTTAGAGGATCATATCAACTTGTATCAACAAGGATGACTACCCCGAGAAGATAAGACATGCGTAGCAGAAAAATAAATCAAGGCCTTTCATCAACAAGCTTTGAGGACAAAGATTTTTGAGGAGGAAGGCAATGTAATGAATAAAATAATATAAATAATGATTAATTAGTTAATTAGTAATTAGGTTGAAGAGGCATGTCTAATGGACATGACCTTTCGTGAAGAGGCACTTGTCTAGGTATATAAGCTGGCCTCATTTGTAACATTCATAATCAACTCATTCTTCATACTTTTAATATAATATTTGTATCCTCAATGGATATTATGATATTCCAATTCTTTTGGAGCATTTAACTTGAGAAGGAACCATGTTCACTTAAGATAAAAATTGGTGAATGGTAAAAGTCGTTGCCAATGATTCTTTTGCGATTTTATTTTGATGTTCGTAACAGTTGTCATGACACATCTACCTGGGCTATAAATCACCTCACTAACTTGTGCAACAAGTGCAACTTGGATGGGGAAGTTTGCAACACTTGAATAGTTGAATAATGGGCCCAACCTCCAAAAAGAACAACAAAATTGGTGTTCATGAGAAAAGCTAATTTAAACGCCAAACTATTTCCTCCAAATAGATTGCTGAACTTGAAACAGCAATTGAAAACTTTAGAAAGCAATGTATGGTAGATTCCATCACCAAATGTATGCTCCAAGCAGTGGCCCATGGCTCCAAAAAGACATAAGTGGATGCTTTCCAAGTGAGAGTGAGATGGCTTCCAATTTGTAAATGACAAATGAAATGCTTGTGTTTGGTTTTCTTGTTATCATATCGTGTTTTCTCTATATGTTTTATTGTTTTGGGGTCATGGGACCCACTCTTTCATGGTTTTATTAATTCTATATTTGGTTTTAAGTCGTTGGATGAGGAATTCATTGTTGGGTATGTAAAGGAGTTATTGATCTAGTGGAAGGATGCGAGATGATTTCTTGTACATCTACGATCTGGTTGAGGGATGGATTGTTTATGGGAGGGGTCTCCTCGTCATCTCAATGGATTTTCATCCGTTCTTGGAAAGTTCTCATAGAGAACCGATATCACCTATAATGCCAGAGCTTGTAGAATATGTGTGTCTTGAGGGGAGGAATAAGTTTTTGTGCAAGAGTATGTGCCTATCTCAATATTGTGTTTTACCTTATAACCAAAGCGAGCGATGCCTTGATGATGATATTTGACATGCTCCAAGTGTTTATGGGCAATGCTGCTCTCAAATTTATTCTTCAAAAGACATCTGTGCTTGATTTTAGCCCTAGACTATCGATAGGTGTGTAGTGGTAGATTGAGACGGCCTCTGGATATTCATTGGCAATAAGTGATGGGAAAAACAAAGAACAAAAAAACTTATTTGAAGCCTCGGATTTATGGAAGTAAATTTTACTCATGTTTCATTCCTTTACTGACATTACTCTATTATCATTTTAACCTAGCTTGTTTTTCTTTTATTCCTATTATTTTTTGTATATAACATTGTCTACCGCTTTAGAATTGTTTTGTCCTCAAAGCAAGGGTAATGTGTTTGTCTTCTATTATAGTAGTTCATCTTGACTTAGGATTGTTTAATGAAGAATGATCGATGTATCAAATATCCCAATTTTATCGTGATTTTATCTCAATTTCGCAATTTTTTGGCCTAGCTGATGTTTGCTGATTTTTACCATATTTTGGTGGTATCTTAATTTTGCCGATTTTTACCGATATTTTCACGATTTTTATGATTTTGTGGTTTTCCGGATGCTTGCCGATTTTATTCCGATGCGAATGTTTGCAACATTGAGAATAAGTCTATGCCATTTGCTTGTATTATCTTAATGTGTTGCTAGGTTTTCTTTGAATTCTTTCTTTTTTTTAATATATATTGTGTTGTCCTTATGATCTAGGCTTCCTAACCCGTAGCTTATTGTTCTTCAGTTGCTATTTGAATTCCATAAATTGTTAATGGAGGTTTGTGGCATAGGTTCTCAATGGCATGAAATGTTCTTTTCCTAAAACCATGTCGATTACACTAAGTGTTAAAGTGTAATATCCAATTTGTACTTCCAAGTTTTGTATCTGTACAAAGATCCGATAGCACAATCCTAAATCTCTCTCTTGTTGACCAGCAACCATTGTAATAATGAAATCCTTCACAGGGTATACAAAAATATTTTATTGTTTTGCAAGATTTATATCAACAAATTTGCTTTTACTTCCAAAGTCTACTAAGATTGTGATATTTTTACTCTTTATGGTTCCCTCGAATTTTAGGTTCCTTGGTTCCACTCTTCCTGTAATTTTCAAAAGTGATATCCTAGGCATTCTATCTTGACTATAACAATCTGTACCACCTTTCCTCAGATGAGATGGAATATAACATGGTATAGGTGGTTGCACTTCTTCCTCTTGGACTATAACCTTGTTAAGGACCTTTAATCATCCTTTAATTCGTCCTTCTCACGAGTTTGCCTAATGCATGTGATTGATGCTAATAACGCCTTTGGTAAGATATCATTTTCATTAAAGTTTATCGTGTCCTCTTAAGTGGAAACCTCTACTTCCTTCCCATCTATAATTTTGCAATGATATAAATGATTGGATGCACATATATGATCTAGAGTCCTTTGTTTACCACATCCTTATCAATTATTTTCTTTCCTTTTTACTTCCTCCTGTCTTTGAGTTACTACTAGAGGTGTTAGATTCTTTTCAGCTTCATATCTAGATAATTTTCGGGCGTTGCATTTATGTCCACTTAACCACTGGTCCCTATAGTGTCTACATTTGCTATCCTTTCGTCATGAATAAACCTTGTCAAATCTTTGTAATGATGACCTTTCAAACCTTTTTCCTACAACTTTTGCCTTACGTATTGTTGTTTCCATGGTTGTAATATCTGTGAAATTTTTTGAATATACTTAAATAGAAACCCTACTGTTAACTTCTTGATTTACTTCTCCTGCTTACATAAGCTATTAATCTGAAATTTTCAGCATTAACATTGAAGTAAATACATTAACAGCCTACACATGTAGATCTAAACCGAATAACATGCTCAATGACAAAGTGACACACAAGGAGTTTCTGGACAACTGTCTCCGGAAAAATCCAATGCGTGAAAATTGGTGCAGCTAGCTTTTGGAGGGTTTTTATTATTAAGCAAATTCTAAGTACAACAGATCTGGGCACCAAACTCATTAACCCGACAGAGAAATAAACTTGCAACAATACCTCTATTTCGGAGACATAAAAACTGACTGATTCACACCCTCAAACGGGATTTATAGAACTCAGCCTTTTCCGGCCTCTAGAAACCGATGTTTTGAAAATCGCGATTGGGATTAAATCGGCGAGGGGAAAAAATCGGAAAAAATCGTAAAAATCGGGAAAAAATCGTAAAAATCGGGTAAAAATCGGCACATACAAAAATATTCATTTTTTTTCAATTTTTTTAATATCTAAAGCACCCACAACATAAAATAAATGCATTGACACATAAATATGAAAAAAAACTAATATATAAGACATGTAATATCATGTCTAGTGCTACATCACACATAATAGTGAATCATGTCCTGAATACTAAGTCCTGAGTCTCAACTCAACAAAAAATATAATAATGTATCTCATATCATGAGTCATAATGTTATATACAAAGGAATGCACCAAATAACCTATACTATTGATTTCCTCTGCCCCTCTTGCAAGACAATGTAACAGCTTTCCCTCTAGACGAAGAAGCTGGCGGGGCTGGCAATGGACTTTGTTGTGCTCCAGATCCTGAAGCACCAGGAGCTAAAGGAGGCAGACCACGTCATCTACTGGTAGCAGGGGTAGGTGGTGTCACCTCCTCCTGCTGTTGTTGCTCCTCCTCCTCCTCCTCATGAAACTCATCATTGATTCATCGCTACTAGAAATGGGATCATCAACAAGAGATACATAAACATCATCTAGCTCAAAAGTCTTCAGACTTGGATTGCTCAACCTTATAACATGATAAAAATTGAAAAAGTTTAACATGCCTAACCAATGATTTTGGTTTGAGTGAAGGGTTCATCTCCTCAACCTTAAAATGCGGTAGAAAAAGATTAACATGCCTAACTAGTGGTTTTCCTTTGAGTGAAGGGTACATTCTTGTTAAGGCCACAGTAGGGGAGTTCAACAATCAATACCACCAACATCAACAAAGTTCAACAATCAATGCCACCAACATCAAGGTTCTTAAAGGACTTCATACTCTTGATCAAATGCCAATCTCATACCCTTACACATAATAGAATCAAATGGAAACAATGAAAATCCCCAAACCATGAAACCCTGAAAACCATTAAGTCTGCTGAATTTTGAGTGAAATCTAAAATTCTAGTTTCTCCATATGAAATCCAATGAGGTCGAAACCACTCTTAAACATCCTGAGTCATTTCATGGTAATGTTAAAAATTTAAGTAAAAGGATATCACTTTTACTTTAAGAATTTAACATTACCATTAACTGCCAACAGGGTGTGTTAGCAAAAATGACAAAAAAAATCGATTTTTGAACTTATAGGGTTGCTGCTTGATGGGCCAAGAATTTAACATTACCATTAACTGCCAACAGGGTGTGTCAGCAAAAATGACAAAAAAAAAATCGATTTTTGAACTTATAGGGTTGCTGTTTGGTGGGCCCACGATTTTTACCAAAAAAATCACGATTTTTACCTGATTAGCGATTTTTTCAAAAAATCGTGCAAAACATCGCCGATTTAATCGTTTTGTTGAAAAAATCGCGATGTTCAAAACATTGCTAGAAACCCCGACGTTGCTCTGAAGCCCTCTGCGTCAGCCTCTGCGCTGCTCAGGAAGGGCCCGCGTCACCCCAGACTGGGTTACACTGCCCCTGCGCTGCCCTGGTTGGGCCTACGTCAACCTTCTTGGTCTCTTGCTGCCTCTTCGTTGCCCCTGCTGGGCTCTCGGCTGCTCTGCGTAGCTGCCTATGCGCTGCCTTGGTATGCCGCTTCTCTGCCCTCGTTGTACTCTTGGCCTGGGACTACACCATCCCCCTTGCCAATACTTCCCCTCGATGCAGTTGAAACACTTCCGAAATTCTTAGCAAACCACGCCCTAGAATTCCCACTTAGCTTCAGTGCTCTGCCAGTGTGTGTGTTCTCCAACTGACCCCAAGCCCTCTTCTTATACTTTTCTCGTTTAAACATCAACGACTAAGATTAGAAGATGCTTGATCCGTGTGACTTAAGTCATTTTCATCACATGTTTAATTTAATTAACTTTAATCTTTTAATTTTCCTAAGTTAGACTTAGGGTCCTTAATTAAAAAGATTAGTTAATTAAATATTTGTTAAACATGATGGAATTTCTTAAAATGCTTTTTGGGTCTTGGAGATCTCATGTACTCTAGTCACTCCACAGAGTTTGGGAGCTAGAGCACATCTGATGCTACCCCAACACCCCAAAATCTCAACTCTCCCTCTTAGCGAGGAATTTGCTCTAGTAACAATACTTCACCCTGAAGTTTTGCACTGATCTCTGGTGTGGGTCTCTGCGCTGATGCTTGGCCTACTGCCCTTCATCACTGTGTTGCTACTGCTCTTCTGTACTGTTGCCCATGACTATGCCACCGTCACCGCTACATCCATATTGCAACTCCCTCTCAAATTGTTGCATGGTGCTTCCCATAGCACTGCCATTGCTAAGTGCTGCACTACAACTCAGTTGCTGAGAGTAAGCAACTAAAGGACTCCTGCCCAATCATTGACAGACAAGTTAGTTGGGCTGCATCTCATCACTGAAGCTCCATAGGCTGCTGCTATGTGCTGTGATCTGGAGGTTGCTACAGCTCTGCACTGCATAAGCAGACCTCCTCTGCGCTGCCTCTGTGCTGAAGTCCCCTACGCAGCTGCCGCACTGCGCCTTCCTCCTGAAGCCTTTGCACTGCTGCAACTCTGCACTGTGTAAGCAAGCCTGCTTTGCGCTGTTGAAGTCACATCAGTCCCTCTGCGCTGCTACTGCTACGTTGCTGCTGCATCTGCACTGCGTTACTCCCTCTCAGTATCCAGCTCTGCCTCTACTCCATCTATGATTCTCTGACCCACTGCTCTACTCCTCCTGCTACTGTCTTAAGGCTCCCGCAGCTCGTATGTGATCCAAGAGTTGGGCTACTCAAGGATCCTGCCCTCACTCTGTAGCTGCTCTATAGATCAAGATCGCCCTACTTTCGTGGTTCATGAGTGCCCATGGCTATGTCATCTTCGGAGCCATCTTCTGCTACAACAACCTTGGAACTAGAAGCTTCCTTGTCCTTTTTCTTCTGAGGAAAATTGTTGGTGAAATGTCCAAGTTCACCGCACTGGAAACATTTGATCTTCGACAGATCACGCTTCTTTTTCCCTTGCTGCCTCTTTGATGCCAAGGCTGCATCTTCCTCTTCTTCCTTCTTCACTTTGCTTGAACCTGTGTTGTACTGTCTTTTGGTCATCCAACGGATTTCCTCTTGTTGGAGGATAGCCCACATGTTGTCCCAGTTGGGAAGGTTCGCTTTTCCCAAGAGACTTTGGACAAAAGTTTCCTAGTCCTCTATGACTGCATTGAGAGTAGTCCTCACCATGACATTGTCATCTACCTTGACCCCCATGCTAGTCAGCTAATCTCGGATCGATTGTAGTCTGGATATAAAAGGGTCAATCTCCTCTCCCTTGGCCATCATGAATAACCTCAACCGGTTCTTCAAGAGCATCTGTCTCTGGACGAATCTTCCTTCATACAATGTGGTTAGACCTACCCACATCTCATGAGACGTTGCCTTCTCGACTATGTGTGGTACCACATGATCTTTTACCCTGTCCATGATGAAGCGCTTGGCATGTGTCGCTGCTTCATTATGCTCTGCCATGAGTTTCGCATCGGTCGGTGTAGCCAAGACTTTCTTTGCATGCTCCCTCAAGCCATATACCTCCATGACTACCAGGCGTTTGGCCTTCCAGATTGAAAAGTTGGACAAGCTGTCCAACCTATCTTGATCACGTAATCCATGTGGTGCCATCTGCTCAGAAGTTTGTTGGAACGGATCCTCCTCTCTATGCTAGAGACTCAGATCTAGGGTCCTTGGTGAGAAAGGCACCCTTTGCTCCCTCTAACAACTGACTCCCTCTCTTGGAAGTCTGCCAAATAAAAACGAATCAACTCTCTTCGATCGTCAGATAGATCTTCGGATTTCTTTGGCAGGAAATCTACTGAGAAGCTGTTCTCCTCCTGCTCTTTGTCAATTTAGCTTAGGCTAAATTCTGCAATGGCAGAATCATCACCCCACCAACAACTGTTGAAGGTCTGCAACTCAGCTTTCGGTTCACGACACTTTGCACAACACTGAAATTCTAGATTGCGTCACCCTGGCTGGCCTATATGTGAGCAGACTGGCTCAGCGCAACCTCTGTGCAGCACAGGCTGCTCCTGTGTCCCTTTGGAAGACTCCATGCTGTCTCTACATCACCTAGCTGGGATTGCGTCAGCCCATGCATGGCCCTAGCTGCCTCTGCATCCTTCTACTGCTGTGCTGCCCTCTCCGAGTTATCTGCTGCTGCTATTGCTTTCTCTGCTGCTTTCTGCAACACAGATTCTTTAGCCTTCTTGCTGGAGATTCAGCTAGATCTGCAATCGCTCTCATACCATGTGAAAATTTCTAAATATACTTCAACAAAAACCCTATTGTTAACTTCTTGATTTACTTCTCCTACTTACATAAGTTATTAATCTAAAATTTTCAGCATTAACATCAAAGTAAATACATTAACAGCCTACACATGCAGATCTAAACTGAATAACATGCTCAATGACAAAGTGACACACAAAGATTTTCTGCACAACTGTCCCTGGAAAAACCCAATGCGGGAAAACTGGTGCTGCTAGCTTTTGGAGGGTTTTTGTTTCTAAGCAGATTCTAAGTACAACAGATCTGGGCACCAAACTGGTTAACCCGACAGAGAAATAAACTTGCAGCAATACCTCTATTTCGGAGATAGAAAAACTGACTGATTCACACCCTCAAATGAGATTTACAGAACTTAGCAATTTCCGACCTCTAGAAACCCCATCGCTGCTCTGAAGCCCGCTGCGTCAGCCCTGCTGGCCTGCGTCAGCGTCTGCGTTGCTTAGGAAGGACCTGTGTCACCCCCGACTGGGTTACGCTTCGCTTGCGCTGCCCTGGCTGGGCCTGCGTCAACCTTCCTGGCCTGCTGCTGCCTCTGCGCTGCCCCTGCTGGGCTCTCGACTACTCCACGTAGCTGCTTCGGCGCTGCCCCTGCTGGGCTCTCGACTACTCCGCGTAACTGCTTCTGTGTTGCCTTGTTATGTTGCTTCTCTGCCCTCGTTGTACTCTTGGCCTGGGACTACACCATCCCCCTTGCCAATACTGTCCCTCATTGCAGCTGAAACACTTCTGAAATTATTAGCAAACCACGCCCTTGAATTCCAGCTTAGCTTAGCTTTAGTGCTCTGCCAGTGTGTGTGTTCTCCATCTGACCCCAAGCCCTCTTCTTATACATTTCTCGTTGAAATATCAACGATCATGATCTAATCTTGAATCGACGGCTAAGATTAGAAGATGCTTGATCTGCGTGACTCAAGTCATTTTCATCACATGTTTAATTTAATTACCTTTAATCTTTTAATTTTCCTAAGTTAGACTTAGGGTCCTTAATTAGAAATATGAATTAATTACATATCTCTTAAACAAGATGAAATTTCTTAAAACAATTTATGGGTCATGGAGATCTCATGTACTCTAGTCCCTCTACAAAGTTTGGGAGCTAGAGCACATCGGATGCTACCCCAACACCCTAAAATATCAATAATATCATGTAATTTTAATTTGTCCTGGATGTATGGATTTAGTTCAATTATGATTGTATGAGATATTATGTTGATATTCTCAATACTCAGTTAAACAATGTTTACTAGTCGTGTAAACTCATCCACATTTCTTTTTTGTTGTAGTTTGGTGATTTCTGTAAAAATATCTTCTTTTTAGATACCTTGAAAATTTAATAAATAATTGTACTTGAATGTAATCAAGCTAATCGAAAAGGAAAACCTTTCCCACCACATGTACCGATTGTATGCGTTTGCTTCTAGTTGCATTGAGGTATACTTGATTTTTCTGTTATTATTATCGATATTGTTATTTCAAAAAAATGTTCTTTGTTAAAGCATGCCATGCCTTGTTTTTCACTTCTGTGAAACTTTGATAATTCTAGTTGTGCTCTCGAGTCTCATCAAGTATGCAAATATTGGTTGGTGATTGCTAAGCCGTTAGAGGGCATGTTTGGTTGTAGGATTCTCTCATTCAAAGGATGTGGTGGTGGATTAGGTGTGCTTGGAGAACTTGGTTGTGAGATGGCAATACCTAGAGAAGTGATTTTGGCTGAAAGATTCGTTATGAAATCGTTTAGTTCATTATGATTTTTACTACCTAGATTTTTTTATCTGTTTGTTCTTGTTGCAACTCACTATAGTTTTGAACAATCCTTTTTCTAATTGGTTAAGCTTTACTTGAAAGTCAATTTTCGATTCATCATGCTTTGAAGTGTACAACTTCTGATAGTATCTAGTTTCTTTAGTTTGGAAATAAAGTTTGCTGTTTGCCCATTTTTCGAATTTTTTTTTTTTTGGGGGGGGGGGGGGGTGCGGCGGTGGGGGGTGGGGTGAATCGTGCTCTCAATTTTGACTGCCTTGAAATCCTGTTGTATTGTTCAATAATTGTTGTTGTATGAGTAATTGCTATTGTGTGGATTTATTGTACGCCAATGTTGCCAAGAAACATGGGGATGGGGACGAGGACGATGATGGGTGCGTGGGTTCGTCAAGGGTATATATATATATATATATATATATATATATATATATATATATATTTTTCCAACTTTAAACATTAAAACTAAAATATTTATGATTTAAACTTCAAAGATTTAAACATGCACATCATTGAACATTCAACATTCACATTGAAATTTCAAAATTTATAGTTTGATATCAAGTGCAAATTGCAGTTTACACATACTTGTAAATCTGGCGCCAAGCCAATTTTGCCTATAAAACTCTGGCAGAGAAAGAGAAGGCCAAAAGTCACCTTCTTGGCAAAAAATGTAAAAAAAAAAAACACAGTTAAAAGAGTGATTAGAAAAGCAAGTGATGTCAGTTGGCCATGAGAGAATGTGGAGATTATAGTAAAAACCAAGAGTTTGGAATCGAATTATATGGCAGTAGATTTCTTATTGTGGTTGCTTCAAGATTCTAATACTCGTCATAAAGAAGCTTTCCCATCTTTGACATCATGGGTCGATTTACTATTTAGAATTAAATTTTAATTTACTAATATTGTTATGAAAACAATGAAGTTTGAACACACAGAAATTAGAATTAATGCATGCCGTACAGTTAATCTTCAAGAGCTACCTGTAAATCTTCAAGTAGGGATTGCATCTCTGTGGATTGAGTCTCTGTGGGAACCTCCAGTCACCTTCACACACACCATCAAATTCCCCAAACACACCAGGGAATGCTCGTCGTCTCAATAGTCAAATTGAATGGCTGTTGTCTCAAACAAAATGTTGTCGTCGAAGAGTGAAGCAATTTTGGGTTTTACGGGTTATGTATTCACCTTTTGAATTTCCACTATTTTTTTAAATTAAATTTTTATTTCAAAAATCGTTGAAAGAACCCGATTTTGGGGTTCCAAGTACCCTAAACGTTAAACAGTCCCAAATCTTTTTAATGAAGAACCTGGTTCTTATGGGTTTGTTTCAGAAGAACTCGTACTCGGGACAGGTTCGAGGACCCCACCTCTGGGTTCACGAACCGGTGCAACATAGTTGTATGCACTTGTTAATGCTGTTGTGCTGCTTAATGATAACACGAACGATTGCCGTATGAGTTTAAATGTTTATAGATTTAATTATCTTGCGATTTTCAATATGAGTATAATTGTACGAAAGCAACAACTAAAGCGTATGACTGGATCAATGTTGCATGACTCGTACTCGTATAAGACTCGTCTAGCTATTGACTCGGAGACCCGTATAAGACTCGGGAACGAACTGTATAAGACTCGTATAAGACTCGGCAAAATACAAAAAAAACTTAAAAAAAATATGATCTCAAAAAAAAAAAAAAATTTGAGTGGGTCCACGAGTTGTATGTTTGTCCTATGCAGGTTTGGATGAGTACGAGTAGAGACCGCGAGTCCTATACGAGTGACTCGTCTCGCTATAGAATCCGTCAAGACCTGCGGGAACTCGTGGGTCTTATAAGAGTCATGCTACACTGGACTAGATCATATGATGATGATGGTAGCGAGATTGTACGACGACTATGGAAGGGTTGTATGGTGGCATCTGTGGCTGGTTGGAAGTTGTACAACATCATTTTTTCTTTGGGTCTCGATGATCACTAAGCTCTAACACCAAAATAGCATGAAACTCATGAATTTATTCTATAAATGAGAAGAATATAATTTAAAATATGATAAATTGATAGAAAGATGATCCCTTAGAAAGTGAAGTCTCGAACAAATGTGTAAGGGGGAGCATTGGCACCCTTTATAACGGGGTATGATTTTTTATTTTTTTCCCCAAGTAATGGGTTGACTTTTGCTAATTGGTATTAAATTTTTGTTTTGTTTGTCAAGTGGTCTGAGTTCGTCAGAGATTACATCAGGCTTGACCTGTGTTTTGAGAAATCACGACCCAGGGGCATCTAAGCCATCAAAATCACCCGAGGATTGCACCCAGCCTGGGTCACACCGACCCTTAACATGACTGGATTTTTGTCCATGGAGTTTCGAACCGGCGACCTTCACATCACAGAGTGACTTAACAGTGCACTCCATCACTGTCTATTCTACGCCCCGTGAGCATTAATTGCTATTATATTAATTGTTCTTACTATTTTATTATTTGTCTTTATTATCATTTTAAGCTAGCTTATTTTTGCTGTTATTCCTAAATTTTTTGGTATATAACATTAAATTTAAAATTCTTGTCAGTGTCATAAAAATATTAAGATTTTTGTAATAAAGTACAATTACGTGTGTATTGTGACTTGTCCAATGCTTGGTGGACAAGGGGTGTTGTCTATTTTAATGCACCAACATGCTTCCTGCAATGGGATAAACATTCACAATGGCTCATTTGAGCAGCTCTTTTTCAATGTTCTAGCATGATTTAGTCAACATATTTTGTCCTTGAACAATAGAGATACGATTGACAGTGGAATAAGGGTTCTAAGGCATTAAGCAAGATTAAAGGGAGGGAAATACTCTAAAAAAACACAGGAATTAAGATGAAGATAAAATACTAGTAGGATATAAAATTGCTACAAAAATATTTTAAATATTATATTATAACTATTTTAAGCTCTGGTTATATGATGTTTATATGAAATTCTAGTCATTAATTATTGGCAGCATTGACTAGGGAAGAAAAACAGGTATAGCACCAATGTTTAAGATAGACAATCTATTTTCATTTTTATGTATAGGGTTTTCACACCAACAATTACAGTAACAATTTACATGGAATTGTTCGTTCCTAGATACAACATGGACCTTGGTGCACATGCTATCTGTAATTGGTTATAGAATTTCTGGGTCCACTATAGAGCGATTGTCCTTTTTGCCCATTTCCTTCTCTGTGCTAAGTGAAGTAGAAATTCTAGTATTTTTAGGAATTAGTTATCAAGGGGTGTGCTTATGGGAAAGTTGTTACTTAAAATAGTCCTTTGTTCTTGGTTGTAATTATATGCTGCTTCCGGGCACATTAGATGAGTGTTTTTTTAATGCTTTATTATTTTTGCATTTTTCACAGATATGGCAGCTTTTAAAGCAGCAAATCCAGAGGCAGTATTTGAAGATTTCATCAGATGGCATTCACCAGGTGACTGGATTGATGATTCTTTAGACAGAACCATGGAAGGTCATGAATGCATAGGACAGGAAAACAGTGAGATAAAAAAGAGTTGGCCTCCTAGGGGGAGACTGTCGGAACGTATGTCTGAAACAGGAAACTCATGGCATCAGATTTGGAATAATGTTCAGGCAATGCCAGCTTCAGAACAAAAGCCTCTTTTTGATCCTGATCGAGAAGGAGAAAAGGTACTATAAACCAGTCTTTACATATCCCCAAAACTATAATTTTTGGAGTCTATAGCTTAGAAGAAGCATACCTGCATAAGTTTGTTTTCTTGTAAAAATAATGTGAAAATCAGCAGTTTGAATCTTGTCGAGGGAGGTTACATTATCTGGATTTTCATAAAGTAAGATGGTATCAACTTCTGGATCATTATGCCTGTGTACTTTATTTGGCTAAGATTTCAGAGTCCAAAATCTTTCCCTTCCTAATGTTGATCCTAAAAAGCACATTGCTAAAGGATATACTGTATTTTATCCTTAAGCATATTGGATGATTTGTTAGAATTCCCGCCTTATATTCTACAAGTCGGCTTTCTAATAAACAAAATTAATAACCTTCAGGAATCTTATTGTAACAAATTATTTAGTATTAATTCCAAGAGGTCTTTAGACATAGTCGAACACCATGACAAATACTGTGCTGGTAGATATTATATATTATCAGAAAGAGAGATCTCTATTCAAGTACATCCTTCAAAGGGACAATATCTTCTTTAGTTGAGAACAGAGACAACTAGTTGAAGTGAAACCATTTACAGAAATGTCAGCTATGTATGAGAAATATCATATGTGCATATGATTGTCATATGATGAACTGGAATTTTATGGTGAGAATAATCCATCAAATCATAGTCTATGTTGATTTTTAATGTACCTTGGACAAGTGGTTTCCCATGGGTTAGTCTCTACCTAGGGAAAAGTGTCCAAAATAATTTTTTTCCTAAGTGTGACTTTATAAAGTGAAAGTGACTTTATAAGTGGTAAAGTCAAATATTAAATTATAAAGTGAAAGTGACTTTATAAGTGGTAAAGTCAATGTTAAATTATAAAGTGAAATATGATTTTAGACATAAAGTACAATGTGGGTACTTTATTTTATGGGTGAGTTAAAAAATAGAAAGTGAGAATTAAATGCACATTTATTCTCATCCCTTGATCGAAATGAATCTGAACCATTAGTTCTTCGGGTTGCCCAAAAGTCATTTAGGGGAAAAAAAAAGGGAAAAAGAAAAGAGAGTCTGCATTCATTCATTCTTCATGAGCAGATTGGAGAAATGACGCTGAGGGCGGGGGAAAAGTTCTGAAAGAAAAATTTGCTACAACAAGCTGAAGGAGTGATTTCTGGGCAAAGTTGCGCACAAAGATCAAGGCATAGAAGACATCAGAAGGTACAATGCGAAGAACATTTAATGTTGTGAGCTGCATGCAGTGCGACAGAAGTTTTTGAGCAAAAAAAAATTTGACAAAAAAATCCGTACAGTCATTACAGTGGTATGGAAATCCATACAGTCCATACAGAAACCGTACAATACATTTTCAACTTCAAATGGGCAGGGAAATCGAGGCAAAGTGGACACAGTTTTCAAGGAGTTTTGGGCTGAAGAGATAAGTTGTATTTTGCTATTTTGTTTTGTCTGCAAATGTATTTTTCCTGAACTTGAAAGATAAATAAATTTGAAGAGCTCTCTAATAAGTTTTCCCTGGAAAATATTGAAGGGGTTTTGCCTGGGTCTAAGTTGACCAAAAATCCATGTATTATTTTATGTGTTGTTGGTCTGTTTATGTCCATATTTATTATTAGCATGTGCTGACAGTCCCATGTCTTTTAATCTGAAAATTTCATTTCCAGAATTCTATAAGTTGAATGTAAGTTTATGGGGAAGGGCATTTAACTGAATGAGAGTGATAAGGTGAAAATAAAACCGCGTTGGGATTGCGGACAACTTTTTAGTCATCAAATTTCAACATGGTATCGGAGCTACAGGCTGAAAATTGCAAATTGAACAACAGACAATAGTTTGGGACAACAAATAGTGGTTTCGTTAGCAAACTGAATTTTTGGACAACAAACTCAGTTTGGATAGCAAATTGATATTTTGGGACTGCAAGGTGAAATTTCACATAGACTAAACTTTTGGGACAACAAGGTGTGCTGGAAAGTTCATTTCTCCATTTTCTTGGTTTTGAAATTTTGGACAACAGTCATGGCCATGTTCTTAGGGATAGAGGACAGACTGGATGGGATGTCCAACTATGCCGTTTGGAAGGACACAATTCAGACAATGTTTGAGGAGGCAGCAATTTGGGACATAATGCAGCAAGTGGTTGTACCTCCTACTGTTGCAGATGAACTTGTTGAATTCACAAAAAATAATGCAAAGGCAAAAAGGATTTTGATGGACAGTCTGAAGGATCATATGGTTCCTTAGGTGAGAGGAAACACATATGCATATAAGATGTGGACAGCTCTAACCACTCTCTATCAATGAGAGCAGGTTGATGGTACTCAAAGAACAATTGAAGTGTTGAGAATTTGGAGGGTTGTAGGTTAATACAAATTCTCTTCTTGATAATTACTTGTGAGCTTACTTGAGTTACTTATGTCTTCTCTTCGTTATCTTGTTTAGTCTTTCATCAAGTCAATTATCAAAATAAACAATACATAAACTTAGGCCCCTAGAGCCAGGGAAAAACCTCTCCCTCTTGGAGAGGAAAACCTGCAAAGAATTCTTTTTATAGATCTTCAAATGACAAATACCATGACCAAGACTCAGATCCTTGACCTATATATATGCATCCAAAAACTTGTCATTGCTTCTTTGTTTGTCTCTAGTGCTAATCCTTCATTTCTGCTCCAACTTACACTAACTTGTACTAACCTCAGAGAACTCAGTCTTTTTCTTGATTTCGTTTTTGTTCATCAAAAACATTTCTTCTTGCTTCATCTTCACTTGACATACATTTCTTTTGTTTACTGAGGATAGGAAGGTAAATCATCGATTTACCTTCCTTTTATATTTGTACTTACAAGTGCATATCACTTTACTAGATCCACATCTTACTTCAAATTAACTGCATATTTTCATAGTTCATTACAGCCTTAAATTCACACTAAATCCAGGTTACACCATGTTGTTATATCTTAGATATTCCTGTACTGGTTCTCTGTCTTAAGCCCGCTTCAAACACAGATAGATACTATCTGCACCAGTTCTTTAAACCCTGTCTTATTTCCGCATTTTTAACCAGACTTCATCACGTTTTTCCTTACCTCATATATATCCGCATTATAGTCTGTCCTTGACCCGCATTTCTATCCTTTCAAAGCCTCATGTCCATCGCATTATAATCTGTGTGATCCGCACTTAAATTCAGATTGATCCGCACTTGTGGGCTTCCGAGAGATCCGCAATATTCCTTTTGCTATGATACTTCAAGAGATCCGCAATGTTACTTTTGCTGTATTACTTCAGAGAGTTCCGCAATTCATTTTGTTGTATTACTTCAGAGAGATACACAATTCGTTTCGCTGTATTACTTCAGAAAGATACACAATTCAATTTTCTGTATTACTTCAGAGAGATACACAATTCAATTTGCTGTATTACTTCAGAGAGATACACAATGTTTCTTCATCCACTGAACCATAGTCTTTTCAAATATATATACCACATTTTCTGTTTGAAGGCAGACCATACATCTTGTATGAGGGCTGGCTTCACCATTGAGAATATAGGCCGACTTGTAGTCTATTTAGTCTAGCGTTTATGAAGGTATCTTGAGCATCTTCCAGAAGCCATTTCTTCAAGGTATCATGACCAGGTTTTGGAGCATATAACTAGACCCTTTATCCATATGACACAATTATATTTGTGACTAGTAGACAATCTTAGTAGACATCAAGAAGAAGTCTACTGACCTATAAAATCTTACTAATGAAACCCATGAAGCAAGTACAACAAAAAAAATACATTTTATCATCTTTGTCTTCTTCTTTACATAAATACATAATAACATATTTATTATGAAGACCAACCTAGTTACACTTTTCAACACTCCCTCTTAACTAGGGAGGTATTCATACGGGTACATGGTCACTTTTCAAACTGAAGAATCTCATAAGAAGAATCGGATTGGTAATCGTATCTGTATAGCATCATATCAACCAGCATTGTCCTAGTGCAAGGCCTTGACTAACAACCCCATTTCTCAACGAGACAATGGGCTACAATGCTGGCGAGACACATGACTTATAGACACAATCGTCATTGTCTCTCCAAGGTACATACTCCACTCGGGTGTTCCCAAAGTATGACCTTCTTGGACTATTCTTCTCTTGGATAGCTAGCCCTCAAAGAATATCGGTCCCCGACTACTCTTATCTTGAATGCCCTAACACATTCTCAAAGAGTATCGAATGCCAGATGATTACCCAATTCTCCATTCTGTCTTCCCAAGTGAAGACCAAAATGATGTGTCTATCTCTCCCTCAACCAGGGAGGACCTATTCCACAAGGGAATGTACTCATTCCTATCCAAGGAATGTACCTAAGCTCATTCTTAGGAATTACCAAGTTTCTTCCAAGTAAGAAACTTACCACATTCTCCCTCTTAACCTGGGACCTCCAGCAACAATGGTGAGACACCCAACTGCTCATGAAGAATTCCTGTCCTCGATGTCATGGATTTAGATATTGAGGAATCTTCAACTTTTAGCTTCATAGGGCACAGATCATCCATCACTTTCATCCTGAGTCATGTCAGCTGTCAGAAAGTGATTCATCAGACTTCCTTATCTGGTCCATTGTTATGCCATGCTGCTTTCCTTCGAATCATCTCCCAGGATCATACATCTTTTCTCATGATTAGCAGACCTGCACAAATTCATCCAGATAAAAATATACATATGAACTTTTAAAACAAAAGTTACCTCAATGATGATCTTTCATCATGACATCTTCCTGTAGGCATCGACATCCTTCATACAGATTGACACATCTCCTAATGATATGTTTTTCCAAGGGTCTTCTTCTTTACCAGACTTTTGTCAGAGTCTACATATCTTTCGAGGAGATCTCCTAGTCACATCTTCTTGACCTCCAGATGATAAATGCCTCTTAACATGGTTGCATTTCATGATCTCTTCCTCTCTGCACATTCTTGATTCCCAGGAACATACAACTTTTCTAGTTTCTTGTTCATATACAACCACCTCATATTCCATGAGGACATATTATGTTGATTTCATTTGTTCGTGCATTGAGATATACTCCTCCATAGATCATACTTCTAAGTACAAAAGTCCATTACTTGCAACCATATGACATTACTTCACAACATCCAATATCAACATATAAATATATACATACCTCATACCTTTTTCCCTTGAGTCATCCTGTAGTAATTTCTCAAGAATTAAGAGCTTCATTCCCTTAGTTTGCTTCATCAATATGTCATCACATTCCAGAAATATGTTTCCTTGATGACCCTTGCTCTTGATGATTTCTTTCCATTAGTAATGTTTGTCACAGAGGTTTTCCCTGAGCTAATTCACCAGGAGCTCCTACCATGCTTCGATTAGGATGCTACATTGCCTCCCACCATACAATCAACAGAAATCACTTAAAGGAGAAGATGATTTCAATCGTAGTGGAGATCCCTTGCTTCTTCTTTCTTAGATTTCTTTGCATCAGGTTCTTTTTTAGAGACATGGGCTTCTTTCCTATTTCTCTTGTCCTTTTTCAGATTAAGGACAATTTCTATTATAATACCCATGTTCATCTCATCCAAAGCATCGTGCTTTGTTCATACTATTCTGAGGACCAATCTTACTGAATCTTCCTTTCTTTCTCAACGTGAGTGCAAAGGCTTGATTCCCTTCACTTGATCCTGTAATACCTTCGGTTTTTCAATCTTGTTTCCTCTATTTTACATAGAGACCCTAAATCATGGAATGGTGTGGCTTTCTTCTTCTTGTATAATTTTGAAGTGAAGTTTCCCTATTCATCTGGCAGATGATTCTCCCTCTTCCCGCAGATGATCTCAGAGAGATTGCTTCTTCTATAGTACTCTCAGAGAATAGCTCCATCAATTTCTCATATATTCCTTTTGATGATTCTAGATTGGATACATCAGAGATGAGAGAGTCTTTTACGGATGGGCTCCTATATCTCCCTTCATGTATTTGGCATGACTTCATTGTCCTTGTCTTCCTAACCAGTCTGTTGCTTTCTTTTGCAAAGAAGACATTTTGATAGATTTAGATAAAGTCATAGATACTTGATAGAGTGACTTTTTCCTTCAGCAGCTTCCTTGATGATGGAGTATATCTTCAGAAATTGAAGTTGTCCTTCTAACAATGTCTTGAATGTGAGCCTTTGATAACAAAAGATTACTTTCTTGATTGTGTTGATCATTTAAATGAGATAGGATATTTTGAAGTAGTTCGAAAGTCTTCCTTTTCAAATTGATTTGATTTTCCAACCCAAACTTTTGATCTTCATTTCCTGGAGTGTCACCATTGTCTAGCAGCCCTTGAGTTTGGCACCTTAGCTATGATACCATGTTGAAAATTTGGAGGGTTGTAGGTTAATACAAATTCTCTTCTTGATAATTACTTGTGAGCTTACTTGAGTTACTTGCGTCTTCTCTTCGTTATCTTGTTTACTCTTTCATCAAGTCAATTATCAAAATAAACAATACACAAACTTAGGCTCCTAGAGCCAGGGCAAAACCTCTCCCTCTTGGAGAGGAAAACCTGCAAAGAATTCTTCTTATAGATCTTCAAATGACAAATACCATGACCAAGACTCAAACCCTTGACCTATATATATGCATCCAAAAACTTGTCACTGCTTCTTTGTCTGTCTCCAACGCTAATCCTTCATTTCTACGCCAACTTACACTAACTTGTACTAACCTTAGAGAACTCGGTCTCTTTCTTGATTTCGTTTTTGTTCATAAAAAACATTTCTTTTGCTTCATCTTCACTTGACCCTTTATCCATATGACACTTAATTACATTTGTGACTAGAAGACAATCTTAGTAGACATCAAGAAAAAGTCTACTAACCTATTAAATCTTGCTCATGAAACCCATGAAGCAAGTACAAAAAAAAATACATTTTATCATCTTTGTCTTCTTCTTTACATAAATACATAATTACATATTCATTATGAAGACCGACCTAGTTACACTTTTCAACATGAAGAACATCAGGATGACAAAGGCTGAAAGTGTAGTTCATTATCTTGGACAGGTCAAAAAGGTACATGATGATTTGATTGTTATTGGTGAGGTAGTTGTGCCCACAGAGTTTGTCAGGATAGTCGTAGCAGGACGTCCTAGGTCTTGGGAGGTCTTTGGAGATACTGTTACCTCTAGGGAGAATCTTCCCAATTGGGACATATTATGGGATGCTTGTGTGCAACATGATATACGGAAGACTGGCAGTGGTGGGGTGAAGATAGCAGATGAGGAGGATGTAGCCTTGACAACCAGGGGGAAAAACAAAGGGAAGGCCAAGAAAGGGGCCTCATCAGATGGGGCTAAGGGAAAGGAGAAGTTGAAGAAGAAAGATAAGTATATGTCCAAAGTCAAATGTTGGGCATGTCAGAAGATAGGACACTATGCTGCTACGTATCCTGAGAGGAAAAACAAGGGGAAGAAGGGTACTGCAACTTAAGCAGAGGTGGAGTAGTTTGCTTCACAGTTTGACAGGGACTTTGCATTTTTTACTTTTACATCTAGTAGGAGTACATCATCCAATGTGTGGTAGATAGATAGCGGGGCTTCCTGCCATATGATAGGTGCACGTGAGTTCTTTCCATAGCTTGCAGAGAGGGCACTTGATATTGAGTTTGTACTAGGAGATCACTGCACTGTGAGAGCTATTGGTGTGAGGACTGTGACCTTTGAGAGGGAGTCAATGCCTCCTTTGAAGGTCATGGATGTTTTGTATGTTCCGGGGATGAAGAAGAACTTGATTTCAGTGTCTGCTATGGAGGAGAAGGGGTTTGACGTCACTTTATCAACAGGGCAGGTATTGATGCATCCTAGGGGAGCTTCCATCACTTTGGCCAAAGTGATTGGAGTACGCTCTGGGAAACTATACTGGTTCAATTTTCAGTCTGCAGGAGCATTGGTGAGTAGCACATCTGGTAGCACTCACACTAGTACCACCAGCTGTAGAGACTTGTGCAAGTTATGGCACCAGAGGATTGCACATATGCATCATGGAGCTTTGAGAGTTCTGAGGGAGATCACCACTGGAGTTCCTGATTTCAATGTCGAGCATTATGAGGTCTGCAGAGGATGTGCTTTGGGCAAGTACACCAAGTTACCATTCCCAGTGAGCGACAACAGATCTACAGGTGTACTAGACTTGATTCATACTGATGTTAGTGGTCGTAGGTTTCATGTGTCTTTGGGTGGTTATGAGTATTATGCTATATTAATTGATGACTACTGTAGGAGGCCTTGGATAGATTTCCTGAAGACCAAGGGTGAGGTCTTTAGTCGCTTCAAAGAGTTCAAAGCTCTTGTGGAAAAGCAGATAGGTAGGAAGATTCAGGTCTTGAGGTTAGATAATGGTGGTGAGTACACAGATGGTGGGTTTTCTGACTTCTGTCCATAGGAGGGCATTAGGAGAGAGTTCACGGTTCCTTACAACCCCCAGCAGAATGGGGTGTTTGAAAGGCAGAACAAGGCTATTGTTGGGGTTGCTAGTGTGATTATTCATGATCAAGGGTTGCCTTTGTTTTTGTGGGCTGAGTTCTACAATACCGCTGTTTATCTTCAGAACAGGAGTCCTCACGGAGTATTAGGGAATATGACTCTGAAGGGGGCCTTCACTGGAGAGAAGCCTCATGTTGGACATCTTCGTATCTTTGGATGTCGCACATATTCTTATATCCCCAAGGAGCAGAGGACAAAGGTGGAACCTATGCGAGAGAAGGGTATCTTTATGGTTTACAACGAGACTTCGAAGGCCTATCAGAACTTCATTCCTTCTAAATGGAGAGTGGTGATTAGGAGGGATGTGAAGTTCGAGGAGGAGAGGGCCTATCGGAGATCATGGGTGTATGATGAGAGGGAGTCACAAACTTCTCCTCAGCAGGGAGGACAGGTGCAAGGAGCAGGACCTCAGGGTTCTGAATCGACTGGTACAGGAGGTACTTCAGTGTCAGTGACATCTGGGGCACCAGTGGCGAGTTCATTGATCACTTCTTTAGGGAGTCCACTGGTACAGGGTTCACATGGAACTTTAGCTGACATAGGCACAGGTTGTTCGAGGACGAGTGTTGGTACAAGCACACCAGGTTAGTTGGCAGACCTTCAGGTTCACTAGACTGGGGGCAGAGAATAAGGTTCCCTATGGGGAAGTTTCTTCAGGGAAGAGGAGGCCCAAGTGGCTTCAAGGCACCTTGAAGGAAGCGAACTTCGTTGGTCCTTCGAAGAGGGTGAACAAGGAGAGTTTGCCACCTGAGCGGTTTTGCAGTTATATAGCCAAGAGTACCAACATTGTTGACTCTGAGCCTACTAGCTATGAGGAGGTTGCCAGCCAGGAGGTATGGAGAGAGGCTATGGTGGAGGAGTATGCCTCTATCATTAAGAACAATGTCTGCGAGGTGGTGCCTAGGCCTGTGGGCAAGTCAGTTGTGACTTCGAAGTGGCTCTACAAGGTCAAGCATGTTGCGGATGGTAACATTGAGAAGTTCAAGGCGAGGTTTGTGGCTAGAGGATTCTCACAGATAGAGGGAGTTGACTATGATGAGACCTTTGCTCCCGTAGCTCGGTACACTTCTATCCGGTCCCTTATTTCTATTGTTTCAGAAATGGGTTAGCAGATGCATCAGATGGATGTGAAGACCGCATTTCTGAATCGAGTTATAGAGGAGGAGGTGTATGTTGAGAAACGACAGGGCTTTAAGGTACTTGGGCGGGAGACCCGTGTATGCTGGTTGAGGCAAGCACTCTACGGACTTAAGCAAACTCCGAGAGCTTGGTATTCGAGGATTGATACTTACTTGTAGCAGATGGGTTTCACCAAGAGTGATGTATAGATCCGAACCTATACTACATTGTTGCAGGGGATGATCCGCTCATTCTTGTGGTATATGTTGATGACTTGTTCATTACTGGGGTAGAGAGACTGATTAGTGGTTGCAAGGATGATCTTGCTATGGAGTTCGAGATGAAGGACATTGGGTTGATGCATTACTTTTTGGGGCTTGATGTGTGGCAGGAGGAGGGGCATATCTTTCTAGGGCAGGGGCAGTATGCTGTGGATGTGTTGAGCAGATTTCACATGGCAGACTATAGACCCATGTCTAAACCTATGATCACCAACTGGAAGAAGCTTCATGCTTAGGGTTCTAGTTTGGTAGATCCCACATTGTATAGGCAGCTTATTGGGTCCTTGATGTATCTGGTCAACACTAGGCCAAATATATGATTTGCAGTGAACACACTTAGCCAGTTCATGGTTGAGCCCAGGAGGGTTCACTGGGTTGCTGCAAAGCGCATTCTTCGCTACATGCAGGGGACTGTTGATTATGGTCTGGACTATAGGCGAGGAGATGGAGTGAGGTTGGCATGTTACACAGATTCAGATTGGGTAGGGAGTGCTTCTGACAGGAAAAGCAGTTCAGGGTGTTGCTTCGGATTGGGTTCAGTAGTTGTGTCATGGTTCAGTCGAAAGCAAAAGTTAGTTGATTTGAGCTCTTCTAAGGCTGAGTATATGGCTGCTAGCCAGGCTAGTTGTGAGGCCATTTGGCTTCGCAAGTTATTGTATGGCCTATTTGATCAGGAGTTGAAACCGACAGTTATTCACTGCGATAATCAGAGTTGCATTAAACTCAAGAAGCATCTAGTGTTTCATGACAGGTCAAAACACATTGACATCAGATATCATTTCATCAGAGACTATGTTTAGAAGGGGGCAGTGAAGCTGTGGTATATATCGATAGATGAGAAGGTGGCCAATATTCTCACGAAGTCCTTGCCAAGAGGCAAGCATGTCCATTTCAGGGACAAAATGGGTGTGGTGAGAAGCACTTTCCTCGGTAAGAGGGAGTGTTGATTTTTAATGTACCTTGGACAAGTGGTTTCCCATGGGTTAGTCTCTGCCTAGGGAAAAGTGTCCAAAATAATTCTTTTCCAAAGTGTGACTTTATAAAGTGAAAGTGACTTTATAAGTGGTCAAGTCAATTTTAAATTATAATGTGAAAGTGACTTTATAAGTGGTAAAGTCAATGTTAAATTATAAAGGGAAAAGTTACTTCAGAAATAAAGTACAATGTGGGTACTTTATTTAATGGGTGAGTTAAAAAATAGAAAGTGAAAATTAAATGCACATTTATTCTCATCCCTTGATCTAAATGAATCTTAGCCATTATATCTTAGGGTTGCCGAAAAGTCATGTAGGGAAACAAAAGGGGGAAAGGAAAAGAGAGGCTACATTCATTCATTCTTCTTGAGCATATTGGAGAAAGGAGGCTGAGGGTTGGAGAAATGTTCTAAAAGAGAAATTTGTTGCAACAAGCTAAAGTAGTGATTTTTGGGCAAAGTTGGGCATGAAAATCAAGGCATAGAAGACAATAGAAGGTACAATACGAACAACATTTAATGCTATGAGCTTCACGTAGTTCGAGATAAGTGTTTGAGTAAAAAAATTTGAAATGAAAATCCCTAGAGTCCGTACGGAATATGTACAGTACTGTATGCTTTTGTACAATATATTTTCAGCTTCAAGTGGGCACGAAAATAGAGGAAAAGTGGGCACGGTTTTCAAGGAGTTTTGCGCTGAAGAGATAAGTTGTATTTTGGTGTTTTCTTTTGTCTGCAAATGTAAGGATAAATAAATTTGAAGAGCTCTCTAACAAGATTTCCTCGGAGAAGATTGAAGGGGTTTTGCCTGGGTCTAAGTTGACCAAAAATTTGTGTGTGTTTTTTTGTGTTGCTGGTCTGTTTATGTCCATATTTATTTTCAGTATGTGTTGATAGTCCCATTCATTTTAATTTTAAAATTTCATTTCCAGAATTCTATATGTTGAATGTAAGTTTATGGGAAAGGGCATTTAACTGAATGGGAGTGATAAGGTGAAATTAAAACCGGGTTGGGATTGCAGGAAATTTTTTAGTCATCAAATTTCAACACTCTAGTGTGTTTTCCGCAATAAGCAGTTTCAACTGGCTCTAGAGTCTACATTCTAGTGCATTGTTACGTGACCCTCCCCTATCAATGTGCACCCATGGTGCCCTTTCCTCTCCCCAGGTTCTCTCCATTTGCCCTAGTCTCCCTGACCTCTCATTCGCCCTCCTGAACCTTCCTCAAAGCTCATCCACAACCTATTCTTTCCCAAACCTTACTCAACAACACTTCCTCTCCCCTGCTTCTCTCCTTATCATGCTCCTCCCTAACGATCCCTACCCTTGTTCCTTCTTCCCAATAATTTAATATTGAGTTTACCACTTCTAAAGTCACTTTCACTTTATAATTTAACATTGATTTTACCACTTATAAAGTCATTGTCACTTTATAAAGTCACACTTATGAAAATAATTATTTTGGACACTTTTCCCTAAGTAGAAACCAATCCATGGGAAACCACTTGTCCAAGGTACATTAAAAATCAACACTCCCTCTTACCGAGGAAAGCGTTTCTCACCACACCCTTCTTGTCCCTAAAATGGACACGCTTGCCTCTTGGAAAGGACTTTGTGAGAACATCGGCGACCTTCTCATCTGTTGATATATACTCCAGCTTCACTGCCCCCTTCTAAACATAGTCCCTGATGAAATGATATCTGATTTCAATGTGTTTTGACTTGTCATGAAACACTGGATTCTTCGTGAGTTTAATGCAACTCTAATTATCATAGTGAATAATCGTCGGTTTCAAGTCCTGATCAAATAGGCCATACAATAACTTGCGAAGCCAAATGGCCTCACAACTAGCCTGGCTAGCGGCCATGCACTCAGCCTCAGAAGAGCTCAAAGCAACTGACTTTTTCTTTCGACTGAACCACGACACAACTGCCGAACCCAATCCGAAGAAACACCCTGAAGTGCTTTTCCTGTCAGATGCACACCCTGCCCAATCTGAATCTATGTAACCTGCCAACCTCACTCCATCTCCCTACCTATAGTCCAGACCATAATCAATAGTACCTTGCACGTAGCGAAGAATGTGCTTTGCAGCTTCCTAGTGCACCCTCCTGGGCTCAACCATGAACTGGCGAAGTGTGTTCATTGCAAAGCATATATTCGGCCTAGTGGTTACTAGATACATCAAGGACCTAATAAGCTGCCTATACAATGTGGGATCCACCAAACTAGAATCCGAAGCATGAAGCTTCTTCCAATTGGTGATCACAGGTGTTTTACATGGGTTTGTTGGACATTGGATAAACCGACGCTCCCCTTGTGTTTCACAACATGGACTAACTGCCTCTCATGGATCCTTATCTCTGGCGATGCGATCGTTGATTAACACCTGTGGGTTTTGGTCTAACGACAATCATGATTCCCAACAAGTGGTATAAGAGCGTAGGTCACGAGTTTGATACACACCCGACTCACGTTGGGGGGGAGATTGTTGGACATTGGATAAACCAACGCTCCCCATGTGTTTTGCGACATGGACTAGCCGCCTCTCGTGGATCCTTATCTCTGGTGATGTGATTGTTGATTAACACCTATGGGTTTTGGTCTAATGGAAATCATGATTCCCAATAGGGTCTATAGTCTGCCATGTGAAATATGCTCAACAAATCCACAGCAAACTGCCCCTGTACTAGAATGATATGCCCCTCCTCCTGCCACACCTCAAGCCCCAAAAAGTAATGCATCAGCCCAATGTCCTTCATCTCGAACTCCATAGTAAGATCCTTCTTGCAACCACTAATCAATCTCTCTGCCCCAGTAATGAACAAGTCATCAACATATAGCACAAGAATGAGCAGATCATCCCCTACAACAGTGTAGTATAGGTTCGGATCTGCATCACTCTTTGTGGAACCGATCTGTTGCAAGTAAGTATCAATCCTCGAATACCAAGCTCTCGGAGCTTGCTTAAGTCCGTAGAGTGCTCGCCTCAACCGGCATACATGGGTCTCCCGCCCAAGTACCTGAAAGCCTTGTGGCTGCTCAACATACACCTCCTTTATAACTCCGTTCAGAAATGCTGTCTTCACACCCATCTAATGGATCTGCCAACCCATTTCTGCAGCAATAGAAATAAGGGATTGGATAGAAGTGTACCGAGCTACGGGAGCGAAGGTCTCATCATAGTCAACTCCTTGTATCTGTGAGAACCCCCTAGCCACAAACCTCACCTTGAACTACTCAATGCTGCCATCTGCAACATGCTTGATCTTGTAGAGCCACCTGGAAGTCACAACTGACTTGCCCTCAGGCCTAGGCACCACCTCCCAGACATTGTTCTTAGTGATAGAGGCATACTCCTCCACCATAGCCTCTCTCCATACCTCCTGGCTGGCAGCCTCCTCATAGCTAGTAGGCTCAGAGTCAACAATGTTGGTAGTCTTGGCTATATAACTGCAAAACCGCTTAGGTGGAAAACTCTCCTTGTTCACCCTCTTCGAAGGACCAATGAACTTCGCTTCCTTCAAGGTGTCTTGAAGCCACTTAGGCCTCCTCTTCCCTGAAGAAGCTTCCCCATAGGGAACCTCATCCTTTGCCTCCCAGTCTAGTGAACCTGAAGGTTTGCCAACTGAACCTATTGTGCCTATACCAACACTTGTCCTCGAAGAACCTGTGCTTGTGTCAGCCGAAGTGCCATGTGAACTCTGTACCAGTGGACTCCCTAGAGAAGTGCTCGGTGAAATCACCACTGCTGCCCTAGATGTCACTGACATTGAAGTACCTCCTTTACCAGTCGATTCAGAACCCTAAGGTCCTGCTCCCTGTACCTGACCTCCCTGCTGAGGAGAAGTCTGTGACTCTCTCTCATCATACTCCTGTGATCTCCGATAGGCCCTCTCCTCCTCGAACTTCGCATCCCTCCTAATCACCACTCTCCGTTTATAAGGAATGAAGATCCGATAGGCCTTCGAAGTCTCGCTGTAACCCACAAAGATACCCTTCTCTGCCATGGGTTCCAGCTTCGTCCTCTGCTCCTTGGGGATATAAGAATATGTGAGAGATCCAAAGATACGAAGATGTCCCACATGAGGCTTCTCTCCAGTGAAGGCCTCCTCCAGAGTCATATTCCCCAATACTCTGTGAGGACTCTTGTTCTGAAGATAAACAACAATATTGCAAGCCTCAACCCACAAAAACAAAGGCAACCCCTGATCATGAATCATCGCTCTAGCAGCCCCAACAATAGCTTTGTTCTTCCTTTCAGACACCCCATTCTGCTGGGGGTTGTAAGGAACCGTGAACTCTCTCCTAATGCCCTCTTGTGCACATAAGTCATAAAACTCACCATCAGTGTACTCACCCCCATTGTCTTACCTCAAGACCTGAATCTTCCTACCTGTTTGCTTTTCCACAAGAGCTTTGAACTCTTTAAAGTGACTGAAGACCTCACCCTTGGTCTTTAGGAAATATATCCAAGTCCTCCTATAGTAGTCATCATTGAATATAACATAATACTCATAACCACCCAAAGACACCTGAGACATACGAACACTAACATCAGTAGAATCAAATCTAGTATACGTGTAGATCTGTTATCGCTCGCTGGGAATGGTAACTTGGTGTACTTGCCCAAAGCATACCCTTTGCAGACTTCATAATGCTCGACACTGAAATCAGGAACTCTAGTGGTGATCTCCCCCAAAACCCTCAAAGCTCGATGATGCATATGCACCATCCTCTGGTGCCATAACAAGCACAAGTATCTATTGCTGGTGGTACTAGTGTGAGTGCTACGAGATGTGCTACTCACCAATGCGCCTGCAGACTGAAAACTGAACCTGTATAGTTTCCCAGAGCGTACTCCAATCACTTTGGCTGAAGTGATGGAAGCTCCCTTAGGATTCATCAATAACTGCCCTCTTGAGAAAGTGACGACAAACCCCTTCTCCTCCATAACAGACACTCAAATCAAATTCTTCTTCATCCTCGGAGCATACAAAACATCCATGACCTTCAAAGGAGGCAAAAACTCACTCTCAAAGGTCACAGTCCCCACACCAAGAACTCTCACAGTGCGGTCATCTCCTAGTACATTCTCAATATCAAGTGCCCTCTCTGCAAGCTCTGAAAAGAACTCCCATGCACCTGTCATATGGCGGGAAGCCCCTGTTAGTCAAGGTTGTCATTGATGTCAATATGAGATTTTTTGTGATAGCAAATTCTTGTGATGTGTAATGTTGCCCTAGATGCTCATAACACCCTAGTGATGAAAGTCCTTGAACTAACCTTGTTGTTGGAATATGAAGATGCCATAACCTCATATTATGATATCCTTACTCTTGATAAAGAAGCCTTAAAACTCTGTCCTAAACATTTAATAAGATGATGACACGAATAATGACACACTTGATGATGGATGGACTTGATGATATGAATGATGGTTGGAGACCATTTTTGAAGTTCTAATTAAATTTCCCTAACCCTCATTCTGTCGCAATATCCTTATACACGAGGAATACTAAAATTCCTAAGGGCTGTCATACAATTCTGAACAGTCATAAAGAAAATTAGTTTTCGACATCTTGGAGACATCATATTGCAATGATTCCTTCACTAGCTTATAGAGGATTCTTTCCCCTTTCTAATGAGTCCTCACTTGCCCTCAAACTCCCTGTATTTTAGGAGAAAATGAATTTTTAAGATAGCATATTAAATTATTTCTCTTGAGCCGACCTATACTCAGCTACACTAAGTCGGCGTCACTGCAAAAGGACATGTTTATTTGTCATAAATCAAATCCTATATAAATATGACATCCAAAACCTCATTTCAACCAAAAATTTCGGTGAAAAAAAACAGAGAACATTTTCAGTCTAAGGAAGAGGATACACACAATTTGAAGAGTGTTTTATTTCTGTTATGGATCAAGTAAAGAAGGAAAAACTCGCATATCTGTGGAAGCAATCAAACTAGGGTACAAAATGCAGTCATCTCAGCTCATACTTATGGTTTAGACCTGAACCTAAAATTTCGGACCTGCACCTAAATTTTCGGAACTGCACCTAAAATTTCGGACCTACACCTAAATTTTCGGACCTGTGCCATCTGTAGTGCTTGGACCTGTGGCAGAGGATCTGTGACATGTAAACCTTGAACAGTGACAAATCTAGACTTGCGTGAAGTGAGAAATCAGCTTGTGCTTGTGAGAAGACTTCTTGAGCAGCTCTTGAAGTGATTCTGAAGCAATTCTTGGGGACAGCTATTAGCAGACTTTTGGAACAGTCTTTGATGAATTTTTTAAAAGGTGTTTTCGATCAGACTAAAAATCAGAGCAGTTTTGAGTACAACATTGGAGCAAAAATTTTAGTAAAGACGAACAAATCTAGAGGAGCTGCTTATTATTTTTCAGGCCTGTTAAATAAGACATTTTGGAGCAGCCCTGTGACATATTTTGAAGCAGCCCTGTAGTCATATTTTAGAGCATTCTAATGACATTTTTTGGAGCAGCCCACGGACATCTTTAGAGCAGACTTTGTAGCATTTGTTGAAGTAGATCTTGGAGCAATGTGTGAACATTTTGAAGCAACATACTAGACTTGAAGTGGACAGATCTTGTGTATTGAAGAAAAATCTTAAAGGACGATTTTGAAGCCTTGAAGATCGTGGAGATCCTTGAAGCAGTTTGTGGAGCAGGCTTGGTGCAGTTTATTGAAGAGACTTTGAAGAAGTCTTGGGGTGCCTTATTGAAGACCTTGAAGAATCCTTGAAGGAATTTAGGAAGAGCATTTGAAACAGTTAAAGCTTTGTGAAGACATACCTTGGAGCTGACATTTTGAAGGCACCCTTGGAGACATGATGATGTGCTGAAGCCCTCATGGAGTGAGCTTAGAGATCTAGCTTGGGTATCATGAAAGACAGTGGAGACACCTTCATGTGAAAAGATCAAGGTTGTCATTGATGACGTAATGTGGAGACTACAATGAAGACTAAGTGAAGATTGACAGGGCTCGTTGAAGAAGACATTGGGAGCCGTAAGTATAACCAAATATATTTTGACGAAATGAAGCAGGAGGTTGGAGCCTCATAGAGACAAGGTTGGTGCCTTGGAAGATAGGGTTGGAGCCCTAGAGGATAGGAGTCCTCAAGAGACCAGGTTGGAGCCTGTACCAGATATAGGGTTGGAGCCCTTGAGGTTGGTGCCTTAGAATTGACAAGGTTGGAGCCTTGGAAGTCTGAGTCGGTGCTTGGCAAATACAGGTTGGAGCCTGGGAGATTGAAGATCGGTGTCTTCATCTAGGGTTGGAGTCCTACATATATTGTACTTGATTTATTGTAAAGAGGAAATTAATAAAAGCATTTATTCTTATTGTTCATTTTGTGTTCTAAATATAAGTGATCTAACTGGTAAAAATAACAATTGAAAAGAAATACTGATTCACCCCCCTCTCAGTATTTCCAATAGCCCTGTTGTCTATGTACCACACATCGAATGATGTACTCCTACTAGATGTAGAAATAATAAATGCAAAGTCCCTCTCAGACTGTGAAGCAAACTGCTCCACCTCTGCTGAAGCTGCAGTACCCTTCTTCCCCTTGTTTTTCCTCTTAGGACACGTAGCAGCATAGTGTCCCATCTTCTAGCATGCCCAACATTTGACTTTGGACATATCCGTATCTTTCTTCTTCTTCTTCTCCTTTCCCTTAGCCCCATTTCATGAGGCCCCTTTCTTGACTTTCTATTTGTTCTTCCCCCTAGCTGTGAAGGCTACATCCTCCTAATCTGCTACTTCACTCCACCACTGCCAGTCTTCCGTATCTCATGCTGTACACAGTCATCCCAGAATCTGTCCCAATTGGGCAGATTCTCCCTAGAGGTAATAGTGTTGAGATTATGTGTATTTGGGGTAGCATTAGTTGTGCTCTAGTTGCCAAACTTTGTGGAGGGACTAGAGTACACTTGATCTACAAGACCCAGAAATGGATTTGGAAAATTTCATTTGGTTTAGGAGATATTAAATTAATTAATTATTTTAAGTGTATTTCCTAAGTTAAAACTTAGGGAACTTAAATAATTAAAGTGAATTTAATTAAACATGTGATGAAATTGACTTAAGTCACATGGATCAAGCTTTCTTTTAATCTTAGCCATTGATTGCAGATTTGATCATGGCCATTGATTTCTCAATGAGAAAAGTATAAAGGAAAGGCTTGGGGTTATTTGTAAAGACACACAGAGGCAGAGCACTGAAGCTAAGCTGAGATTCTAGGGCAGGGTTGCTAAGAATACTCATAAGTGTTTCAGTTGCAGAGAGGGGAATCTAGACCAAGGGGATGATCTGATCCCAGGGTCTAGAATACACAAAGAGGTAGAGAAGAGATCAACTCAAGGACAATGTAGAGGAATGTAGCAGCAGCAACAAGGACAACGTAATTTTTAGGAATCCATTCAGGGGTTACGCAGAGACACTTAGGTGCAACGTAGTGACTGCGTCACCCATTCTGGGGTAATGCAGTCCCTTCTGGAGTAGCGCTGAGGGTTTGGAGGCCATCCAAGGTTGATGCAGAGGCTTTCAGGGGCTTTAGAGGCTGACGCAGAGCCTTTCAGGGGCAGCGCTGGGGTTTCTAGGCCTAGATTTAGCTGAGTTCTGTAAATCCCATTTGAGGGTGTGGAGTAGTCATTATTTTGGCCCTAGATCAGCCAGTGAGCTGTGCATTCAGAAATATTCTTAATAATAGAACCCTCCAACAGCAAGACACTGGTTTTCCCACATTATGTTTTGCCAGGGACTATTTGTCTAGAAATAACTGTCACTTTCTCAATGTGTGCATGTGCTTATTCTAGATCGGAATTGGTAGAGATCTGTTATGTGTTTTGCTTCGATTTTAACTTGAATTTATTCAGTTAATAACTTGTATAAGTAGGAGGAGCTTAACTGGATTAACAATAATAATTTCTGCATAAGTATAAGGATTGAGAAATTTCTACATGGTAGCAGAGCAATTGCAAATCTAGAAGGGTCACCAGCTGAAGAATCTGAAGGATCTACTTGCATAAAGCAGCTGGAAAAGCAGCAGAGAAGTAGATCTGAAGGGACAGCACAGTTTTCAGGAGCAAATTCACGCAGAGGGAAGGGTGATGTTGTCCAGCGCTGTGTACTAGCAAGCCCACGCAATTACTGCGCAAAGGCAACTCAAAAACAACGCTGGTTGGGTCTAAAGCCAGCCAGTGTGATTTAGATCTGAATTTGTGAGATCCAGGAAAGACTGCAGAAATTCAAAAGAGCGGTGGGGTTAAATTTCTGAAGTTTTCAGATTTTTTACCTTAGCACAAGTGACAAAGATTGGGAAGAGATCAGCTTCTCAGAGAGTTTCTTGCCAAAGAAAACTTGCAGTTTGATCAGAGGATCAAAGAAGAAGTTGAATCATAGTTGATTTGGTAGATTTCCAAGGAGGGAAATCAAGTGTCAGAGGGAGCAGAGGGTTCCCAGTTCGTAAAGGACCCTAGATCCAGATCTCTAGTATAGAGAGGAGGAGCTCCGACACATTTTGAGTAGATGGCTCCTCATGGACTGCGTGATCAGGATAGGCTAGAGGGCCTCTCAAGCTTTTCAGTTTGGAAAGCAAGGATCTTGATTGTCCTTGAGGCATACGGTCTAAGAGACCATGCAGAGCAGACTTTGGCCACACCGACAGATGCGGATCTCCTACGGAAGCATAAGGAAGCTGCTAGGCATGCCAAGCAGCTGATAATGGACAATATCAAGGACCATATTGTACCACTCATAGCTGAGAAGAGGACAGCTAACGAAATGTGGAAGGCCTTGACTTCCCTGTATGAGGGAAAATCAATCCAAAGAAAGATGCTGTTGGAGGACCAAATAAGGTCATTCATGATGACCAAGGGAGAAGATATCGAGCATTTCCTCTTTAGATTGCAATCAATCAGGGGTCAGCTGACTGCATCCGTAGATGATGCAGTGATAGTTAGCACTGCCCTCAATGCAGTCACAGATGAGTGGGAAACCTTTGTCCAAAGTATCTTGGGGCATAGTGGACCTCCCAGATTGGGACAACTTGTGGTCAATCCTGCGACAAGAAGAGCTATGAAAATTCACCAAGAAGCAGCCCAACCCTGGGTTGAGAAAAGTAAAGAAGGAAGATGAGGAAGATGCAGCCTTGGCATCAAAGAAGCAGGCGAAGAAGAAGAAGGATCTTTCAAAGATCAAGTGCTTCCAGTGTGGCGAAATGGGACATTTTGCCAGCCATTGTCCAGAAAAGAAAAAGGACAAGGAAGCATCTTCTTCCAAAGCAGCGGTGGTAGATGATGGGTCAGGAGATGATGTAGCCATGAGTGCTCATGAACCACAGAGGTGGGGTGACATGGACATGTAGATAAGCTACATGGAAGAGAGGCGGGATCCTTGAGCAGCTCATCCCTTAGATCACAAGTGAGCTACGACAGCGTTAAGACAGTAGCAGGACAAGTGGAGCAATGGGTGCACAGATCACAGATGAGGCAGAGGCAGAGGCAAATCTGAAGACTGGGAGGAGCAACGCAAAGAAAAGTAGCAGCAACGTAGAAGCAGTAGTAGCACAAACGCTGATGTGAATTTAGCAATGCAGAGCAGTGTTGCTGACACAGTTCAGAGCTGTAGCAAAGAAAAAGGCTTCAGAGGGACATCTTAGGGCAGCAGCAACGTGATAGATTTCAGCACAAGGAGCTGATGTGACTTCAGTAGTGCAGAGGGAGTCTGATTACGCAGGCAGATCTGTAGCTGTGCATCGTTCTTTAGATGCCAGCATGGATCTGTAGCCTATGGAGCTTTAGTGATGAGGATGCAGCCCATCAGACTTGTTTGTCAAGGATTGGGCAGGAGATTCAGTTGTTTCTCTCAACAAATGAAGTTGCAGTGTAGCAGATCAGCAGTGGCAGTGCTATGAGCAATACAGATGCAGCATATTGAAAGGGAGTTGCAGTACAGAGGTTGCAGTGGAAGTGGCAGAGTCATGGGCAGCAGTAAAGAATGGCAACAACAATGCAGAGTTGAGTGGCAGCATGCCAAGCTTCAGCAACATAGAACCAGTACCCAAAATCATGTAATGCATAAGTGTGTTGTATTGCTAGAGCACACCGTTGATGCTAAGAGGGAGTGTTGAGATTTTTTGTATTTGGGGTAGCATCAGTTGTGCTCTAGCTCCCAAACTTTGTGGAGGGACTAGAGTACACTTGATCTACAAGACCTAGAAATGGATTTGGTAAATTTCATCTAGTTTAGGAGATATTAAATTAATTAACTATTTTAAGTGTGTTTCCTAAGTTAAAACTTAGGGAACTTAAATAATTAAAGTGAATTTAATTAAACATGTGATGAAATTGACTTAAGTCACATGGATCAAGTTTTCTTTTAATCTTAGCCATTGATTGAAGATTTGATCATGGCCGTTGATTTGTCAACGAGAAAAGTATAAAGGAAAGGCCTGGGGTCATTTGTTAAGACACACAGAGGCAGAGCATTGAAGCTAAGCTGAGATTCTAGGGCGGGGTTGCTAAGAATACTCAGAAGTGTTTCAGTTGCAGAGAGGGGAATTTAGACCAAAGGGATGATCTGATCCCAGGGTCTAGAATGCACAAAGTGACAGAGAAGAGAGCAGCTCAAAGACAGAGCAGAGCAAAAGTAGCAGCAGCAACAAGGACAGCGTAATTTTCAGGAAACCCTTCAGGGGTTACGCAGAGACCCTTAGGGGTAGCGTAGTGACTGCGTCACCCATTCTGGGGTAACGCAGCCCCTTCCGGAGCAGCGCTGAGGGTCTAGAGGCCATCCAAGGCTGATGCAAAGGCATTCAGGGGCTTCAGAGGCTGATGTAAAGCCTTTCAGGGGCAGCGTTGGGGTTTCTAAGCCTAGATTTGGTTGAGTTCTGTAAATCCCGTTTGAGGGTGTGGATCAGTCATTATTTTGGCCCTAGATCAGCCAGTGAGCTATAGATATAGAGTTTTCTCTGTCGGGTTTTCCAGATCTGGAACCCAGAGTTGTGTATTCAAAAATATTCTTAATAATAGAACCCTCCAGCAGCTAGAGACCGGTTTTCTCACATTGGCTTTTTCCGGGGACTATTTGTCCATAAATAACTATGTCACTTTTTCAATGTGTGCGTGTGCTTATTCTAGATCTGAATTGGTAGAGATCTGTTATGTGTTTTTCTTCGATTTTAACTTTAATTAATTTAGTTAATAACTTGTATAAGTAGGAGGAGCTTAACCAGATTAACAGTAATAATTTCTGCATAAGTATAAGGATTTAGAAATTTCTACAAAGAGTATCTCCATAAACCTCGCAAGAGTTAGGAAGTCCCGCTACGACTATCCTGACTAACACTGTGGGTGCAACTACCTCACCTATAGCAGTCAAATCATCACGTACCTTTTTGACCCTGCCAAGATAATGAACTACACTTCCAGCTTTTGTCATCCTGATGTTCTTCAATTGTTCTTTGAGTACCATCTTCCTGCTCTCATTGGTTCTTTGATAGAGAGTGGTTAGAGCTATCCACTTCTGATATGCATATGTGTTTCCTCTCCCCTGAGGAACAACATGATCTTTCAGACTTTCCATCAAAATCTTTTTTTCCTTTGGATTATTTTTGTTAATTCAGCAAGTTCATCTGCAGCAGTAGGAGGTACAACCTCTTGCCGCACTATGTCCCAAACTGTTGCCTCCTCAAACATTGTCTGAATTCCGTCCTTCCAAACGGCATAGTTGGATATCCCATCCTGTGTGTCCTCTATATTTAACAACATGGCCATGATTGCTGTCCATAATTTTTCAAAACCAAGAAAATGGAGAAATGAACTTTCTAGCACACCTTGCTATCCCAAAAGTTTAGTCTGTGTGAAATTTCACCATGCTGTTCTAAAAGTTTAGTTTGTTGTCCAAACAACTGTTTGCTGTCCCAAACTACTGTTTGTTGTTCGAGCTGCAATTTTCAGCTTGTAGCTCTGATACGTTGTTGAAATTTGATGACTAAGAAGTTTCCTGGAATCCCAACCAGGTTTTAATTTCACCTTATCACTCCCATTCAGTGAAATGCCCTTTCCCATAAACTTACATTCAACATATAGAATTCTGGAAATGAAATTTAAAAAAAAAACACATGGGGCTGTCAACACATGCTGAAAATAAATATGGACATAAACAGACCAGCAACTCATAAAAAAGATACACACAGATTTTTGGTCAACTTAGACCCAGACAAAATCCCTTCAATCTTCTCTTGGGAAAACCTGTTAGAGATCTTCTCAAATTTATTTATCTTTCGAGTTCAGAAAAAATACATTTGCAAACAAAACAAAACAACAAAATACAACTCTCTTCCACCCATAACTCCTTGAAAACCATGCCCACTTTGCCTCGATTTTCATGCCCACTTGAAGCTAAAAATATACTATACGGATGTGAACTGTACTATACAGATTTACATACCGCTGTACAGACTGTACGGATTTTTTTTTCAATATATATATATATATATATATATATATATATATTTTTTTTTTTTTTCCTTTGCTCAAAAACTGCTCTCAAACTGCATGCAACTCACAACATTATATGCTATTTGTATTGTACTTTCTATTGTCTTCTATGCCTTGATTTCCATGCCCAACTTTGCCCAGAAATCACTCCTTCTGCTTGCTGCAACAAATTTTTCTTTCAGAACTTTTCTCCAACTCTCAGTCTCTTTTCTCCAATCTTCTCATGAAGAATGAATGAATGTAGTCTCTCTTTTGTTTCCTAAATGACTTTTGGGCAACCCTAAGATCTAATAGCTCAGATTCATTTAGATCAAGGGATGAGAATAAATGTGCATTTAATTCCCACGTTCTATTTTTTAACTCACCCATTAAATAAAGTACCCACATTGTAATTTATGTCTAAAGTCACGTTTCACTTTATAATTTAACGTTGACTTTACCACTTATAAAGTCACTTTCACATTATAATTTAATATTGGCTTTACCACTTATAAAGTCACTTTCAATTTATAATTTAACATGGACTTTACCACTTATAAAGTCACTTTCACTTTATAAAGTCACACTTAGGAAAATAATTATTTTGGACACTTTTCACTAGGTAGAGACTAACCCATGGGAAACCACTTGTCCAAGGTAAATTAAAAATCAATACTATTGACAATGAATGGTCCAATCTATGCTTTCAATTTGAACTGAGATTTCTTCTTACTAGAAACAAAGTGTAGATCATCCATATTCGTCATTTGTCTTATGTATTATAGTGCAAAAATCCTGATTGGCACAAATTTAGGCAACCTATAGGGAGGTAGCTCACATTCATAAATTCTGATCTCGGTGTAATTCTGGTAAAGATACCAGTCTCCAATTTTTTTTTTTGCTCACTGAGGTGAAGAATTTTTTTGATCTCAGGTGAAATCCTAGGAATAACATCACTGCTAAGAAGACACAAGGCGATATGTAGAAACTGATTTACATAGTCAGAAAATGAGTACTCTCTTGTGTTCTTCCTTACCAAGGAAGTCCAATGAATTACACACTGAGGATTTCCTTGTGCATCTAGCTTTTGGAATAGAAATTTAAATCTATTTGCTTGGAAAAACAAAAGCAGGTATACAAGGACCGATTGGTGCTTGAAAGCAGTTTCAGTAGAAAACTTGAGGAATTGATCATGAATGTACTCTGCTAGAAATTCACTGTAATTGAAAATATGTGATGGTTTCTCTCTTGCTGAAAATACTGATAGAAATCCTAAAATTACCTCATCGACCCACTGGTCACTTGGATAGCCTAATAGGCATGAAACCATAGAGATAGCCTGCTTAGACATTTACGAAAATATGAAAGAAGAGTAAGGTGGATTAGTACTTGGTAACCTAGAATTTTCAGGTAAAAATGTTTCAAAGATTTTGCTTCTTTGGGGGAAGGTGAGTTTCTGATAGATTTCCATAAGAGAATCTACAATAAAAGGATGCAAAGGAACTGTAGGCTTGACTTGAAGGATTTGACATATTGGCTCATATGAAAAATTCTGAACCTAAGTTATAGAAAGCCTATTGCAGTTTTTTGATTTACTTCTCCTACTTGTTCGATTTAATTAACAAGTTATTTTTCTGAATTATTCAACAAAAACATCAAAGTAAATACTATTGCAACCTACACATACATACAGATCATTTACTGAAGCATAATGCACACATGACAAAGGACACAGTATTTTGTGGACAATGTCCCCAAAAAAATCCAGTGCGAGAAAATCGGTGCAACAACTCTTAAAGGGTTTGTTTATTAAGTAAAATATCTGAATACAATCAAGGGCACTACTAATGGTTTGCCCAACAGAGAAATCATGGCAGATGTACCTTTATCCCTCAGAGACAAAAAATATGGTTGATTTAGCTGAGGCTTCACACCTTTTGGAAATTCTAAATACGAGCCCTTTTTGGCCCACTGGAAACCCCAGTGCTGCCTCTCCCGGCATTGCGTCAGCTCTGCATAGCGTCGGCAGTGAACAGTTTTTTCAGGGGGGGTTTGGTACTTAACGGTTTTTTTTTGGGGGGGGGGAGGGGGGATTAAATTAGACAACTTTTTGGTCCCCCCCTTGGTTAAACTTCGAAAGTGCAGGGGCGGTCTGAAATGTATCCCCTGCCGTTGATCGGTGCAAGGGTGATCTTCACTGTTGGTTGTTGCACGACGTTTATTGCAAACAAACAAAACATCAAATCGATCAAATCGATAAACTTTATTAACAATACAATAACTAATCCTTGATTAATTAAACTTAAAAGGCTTAATGTAATTAAAACAAAATCACGATGACTTTTAAACAAGCATGCCCATACTTTGGGATTTTACATTTTTATTTTTCATATATATATTTTTTAAATTCTGTTTATTTATTTTTTGTCTATTTTTTGATATTTCTTATTTCTTTTCTTTGGTATTTTCTTTTCTTTTCAATATTCTTTTTTCTATTATTTTTTATTTTTCTATTTTTTCAAATTAAAAGGAAATGGAAAACATAACATGGTAAAAATAAGTTACAACACACACTATTGAGGAATGCAGTCCTTGTTGATTTTTGGTAGCATCGGAAGTGCTCTAAGTCTCAAAATTTGTGGAGAGGCTTAGGCACATGTGTTCCAAAGAACCGAGAAATCGTTTGTGAAAATTCCACTCAGAATGTGTTTTATTAAAATAATTAATTACTTTAATATGACCCTAAGTTGAAACTTAGGAAAATTAAATAATTAAAGGGTATTAATAAAACACAATGTGAATCTTGTAGAGAGCATGGATCAAGTCAAGTTATAATCTTAGTTGTTGATTGGAGATCTAATCACGGTCGACTTGAGGGTCATTTGGAAAGACACTGAGTGACTCTAAGCGATCGATTTTCTAAAGTGAGCAGTGCTCAGAGGAGAATTTGATCTAAGTGATTCCAGTGCAGTGAGCGGCAGGGATAGCTTCTGGGAGAGATTTTCTTAGCTGGAGAATCATCAACAGAGAGAGGCAGAGAGTGATCCAACAGCTGTCATGTAGAGGCTAACATAGGGCCACGTAGAGGCAACGCAGAGGGTGAGAAAGAGTCTTAGATTTTGCAGAATAATCAGTTTCAGAAGCCGAGAACCGGGGTGTGAGACCAGGAGGTTGAGAGCAGTGATTTCAAGTTGCAGATCGATCACCTAGATGGGTGACGCAGTGCCTAGAGAGGCTGATGCAGGGACTACGCAGAGGCAGCATAGGGTTTGCCAGGGGCACTTCATTAGTGACTGGACCAACTGGGATTTTTTCAGTGATTGAGTGAGGTAAAACTCACAATCTTTTTGCCAATATTTCTCTCTCTGTAACTGAATTACCTTTGTGGTATTCAGAGATGTATTCAAAATTTGCTACTGCTTAATAAAATCAAACCCTCAGATCTACTGCACTGGTTTTTCCGCATTGGGTTTTTCCGGGGACTTTCGTCCAAAAATAACGGTGTCCTATTTGCATATTCTTCTTTCCTCAGTTTGCATGTTTCAACATAAGTAATTAATTGTAGGTTGCTTCAATAATTTGCTTCAATATTTCATGAAGAAATTTGAAATAATCCTGGAATGAAATTTACAACTAGGAGAAGTAAATTCAGCTCGTTGCAGTAGGATTCTGGAAATCATTTAGATCTAGGAATTTTCACAGTCTTCACATCCATTTGATGTAAATTCCATCGCATCGAAACAACAAGAGAGATGATGGATCTAATGGAGGTGTTTGGCAACCAGAGCAAAGGTCTCATCATAATCTTCTCCCTCTTTCTGGGAGCATCCTCTAACCACAAATCGTGCCTTGTACTTGTCAATTCTTCCATCTACAACATGCTTGATCTTGTCTATCCACTTGGAATTTAACACAGACTTCGCTTCCAACCTTGGCACAATCTCCCAGATGTTATTCTTCCTGATCGATTGATATTCTTTATTGATAGCTTCCTTCCACACTTGTTGGCTAGTTGCTTCTTCATAAGTGAAAGGTTCTGCATCAATAAGATTAGTCATAAGAGGTGCATAATTGGAAAACCTTTTAGGTTTCTTAATTTCTCTGGATTTACCATCAGGAGCTGCATTTCCTTCTGCTTTTTATAATCTAGATCTAGGCCATGTTGGCCTTTTTCTAATCTCTGGAACAACAATTGGTTCCACTGGTTCATAAGGCCTTTCTGGCTCTATAAGACCTTCTGTAGAACTTGAATGCACTTCTCTTTAAGCCTCCTTTATTTCATCAAAGGAATCCATGGGGACTTCTTTAGATTTCCCATATGAAACTTTCTCATCGAAAGTAACATGTCGGTTGACCTCAATGTGAAGATTTCTGAATATAGAAACCCTACTGCAGTATCTTGATTTACTTTTCCTACTTGTTTGATTTGATTAGCAAGTTATTTTATGAAATATTCAGTAAAAATCAAAGTAAACACAACTACGACGTAGACATACATACAGATCATTTACTGAAGCATAACGCACACATGACAAAGGACGCAATACTTTTTGGACAATGTCCCTAGAAAAACCCAATGCGAGAAAACCGGTGCAACAACTCCTAGAGGGTTTGTTTATTAAGCAGAATATTTGAATACAATCAAGGGCACTAGTAGTGGTTTGCCCAACATAGAAATCACAACAGATGTACCTCTAGCACTCAGAGACAGAAAATATGGCTGATTTAGCTGAGGCTTCACACCTTCTGAATCGCTGAATGCGAGCCCTTTCTGGCCCATTAGAAATCCCAGCGCTGCCTCTCCTCGCACTGCATTAGCTTTGCGTAGCTGCTGGAGCTTCTGCGCAACACAGGCTGCTCCTGCGTCACCTCTCTCTGCTTAGTGTTGCCTCTGCTTCTCCCTGAAGGGTCTGTGATAGCCTTTGCGGTGCCTCTATGTGAGCCTGCCTGGGCTGCGTCCCTCTTGCTATGTCTCTGCGCTTCCTGATATGAATCTGCCTCTTTGCCTATGTATTCTCGACCTTGGATCTGAATATCCCTCGCCGATCTGCCCCTCACTAGCACTGCAAGTTCACTCGAAAATTCTCAGCAAACCATGCCCCAGAATTTCGAGTTAGCTCAAGTGCTAACACTCTGTGTGTTCTCCAACTGACCCAAGCCTTCCTTTAATACTTTTCTCGTTGAGAAATCAACAACCATGATCTAATCTCTAATCAAAGACTAAGATTAGAAAAGATTTGATCCATGTTACTTAGAACATTCTCCCCCACATGTTTAAATTAATTCCCTTTAATTATTTAATTTCCCTAAGTTTGGCTTAGGGTTTCCATTAAAATAATTAATTTATTGAATAACTTTAACATCGGGTGAAATTTCTCCAAACGATTTCTAGGGCTTGGAGATCTCATGTGTTCTAGCCCCTCCACAAAGTTTTGGAGCTTGAGCACATCTGATGCTACCCAAAATCTCAACATTCCCTCTTAGCGAGAAGCGTTACTCTGATCTCTGGCATCGGTCACCTGGGCTGCTGATGCTTGGCCTGCTTCCCTCCATCCACTGCGTTGTTTCTTTCTGTACTATTGCCCATGACTCTGGGACAGTCACTGCCACATCTTTACTACAACTCCCTCTCAAATTGCTGCATCATGTTGCCTATAGGCACTGCGACTGCTAACTGCTGCACTGCAACTTAGTTGCTGAGAAGTAAGCAACTGAAGGACATCACCCAACAACTGACAGACAAGTCAGTCTTGTTGCATCTCGTCACTGAAGCACCCTCTGCTACTGCTCTGCGTTGTCTCTTTGAGCCTCTGCATTGCTGCTGCTCTACACTGCGTAAGCAATGCCCCTTTGCGCTACTGAAATCCCAATAGCCTCTGCGTTGCTGCTTCCACGCTATTGCTTCCACTCCTCTATGCTGCTCCAGTCTTCAGCGTTCAAGCACTGCCTTGTTCCTTTCCATGATCCTTTGCATCCACTTACTCCAATCGTTCTGCTACTTTCTTTAACGACTCCCGTAGCTCGTATGTGATACAAGAGTTTGGGCACCTCAAGGATCCTGCCGTCCACCATATGTAGCTCACTCTACATATCTATTTTGCCCCACCTCTTCTCTCGAGGTACATGGGCACTCATGGCCACCTCATCATCGCTGCCGTCATCCGCTTTCGCTGCTGCTGCCTTGGAATCCGAATCTTCCTTGCCCTTCTTCATAGGACAAGTGTTGGCGAAGTGTCCCAATTCGCCACATCTGAAGCACCAAACCTTGGATAGGTCCTTCTTTTTCTTCCCTTGCTGCCTCTGTCCTTTAGATGCTAAGGCTGCATCTTCCTCCTCCTCTTTCTTAATCTTGAGTCCTCCGCTGCTGAATTCCCTCTTGGTTATTCTCCTGATCTCCTCCTGTAGAAGGATTGCCCACATGTCCCCACAATTAGGAAGTTGTGCTCTGCCCAAGATATTTTGGACAAAGGTTTCCCAATCATCGGTGACTGCATTCAGGGCAGTCCTCCTCATGAGTCCATCATTAAGAGTTTCCCCTATGGAAATCAACTGGTCTCAGATAGTCTACAATCTAAAGAGGATAATATCGATCTCCTCTCCCTTGTGCATCTAGAACAACCACATTTAATTCTCTAGAAGCATCTTCCTCTGGACGAAGCTACCTTGATACAACATGGTTAATGCCATCCACACCTCGTTTTCTGTCTTCTTCTCGGCAATATGCGTAACCACATGATCTTTCACTCTATTCATGATCACGCATTTAGCCCACGCCTGATTTTCATTAAACTTCGCTAGAAGAGCAACATCAGTTGGAACAACCAGGACGTTCTCGGCATGATCTCTGATGCCATATTCTTCAAGGACTGACAAGATTCTAGCTTTCCAGATGGAAAAGTTAGACATACCATCTAACCTATCCTGATCTCTCAACCCATGTGGAGCCATCTTTGCTCAAATTGTCGAAGCAAGTGCTCTTCTCCCTCTAGATAATATGCTCCCTCTGACAAATGATTTCCCTCCCGAAAATCCTTCACCATTTATGTCGAATCAACCCTCTACGATCACTCCACTTGATTGAATCTCATATTTCTTGGCTAGAAAATCTGCCGAGGAACTGTTTCCCCTTACTTTGTTAGAGTTGATAGGCCTATTCTACACCGGCAGAAACAATGCCCCACTAGCAACTTCGAAAATCAGAAACTGCACTTCCAGCCATGACAACCTGCACATCGTCACTCCCTCTTGGACTGCGTCACCCACTTGGGCCTGCGTCAGCTCAATGTGAGCTTGAGAGCCTCTGCATCACCCTTTTGGGCCTGTGTCAGCTCTGTGTGACCCTTGCAAGGCCTGCACCGTCCCTCTGGTGCTATGCTGCCTTTTCTTGAATATGTGAAGCTTCAACAGCCCTCCTGCAGCAAAAAAATCTTCAGCCCTATGCTGATGGCTTCAACTTGATCCGCAATCACTCTGATACCATGTGAAAATTTCTAAATATATAAACCCTACTGCAGTATCTTGATTTACTTCCCCTACTTGTTTGTTTTAGTTAGCAAGTTATTTTTTGAAATATTCAGTAAAGTATCAAAGTAAACACAACTGCAGCCTACACATACATACAGATCATTTACTGAAGCATAACGTACACATGACAAAGGACAATATTTTTTGGACAATGTTCCCAGAAAAAGTCAATGCGGGAAAACTGGTGCAACAACTCTTAGAGGGTTTGTTTATTAAGCAGAATATATGAATACAATCAAGGCCACCAGTAGTGGTTTGCCCAACAGAGAAATCACGACAGATGTACCACTTAGAGACAAAAAATATGGCTGATTCAGCTGAGGCTTCACACCTTCTGAATCGCTGAATACGAGCCCTTTGTAGCCCGCTGGATATCCCAGCTTCGCCTCTTCTGGCACTGCGTCAGCTCTGCGTAGCAACTAGAGCCTCTGCGCAGAACAGGCTGCTCCTGTGTCACCCCTCTGGGCTCAGCGTTGCCTCTGCTTCACCCTGAAGGGCCTGCATCAGCCTCTGCGTGAGCCTAGTGTTAGTCTAATTGTCATTGATGTCAATATCCATGACCAACAAGCATAATGAAGGGAAGCATGAGGAAGCAAGGTCAAAGGAATCAATGAAGAGGTCCTTCATTCTATTTCTGTTCTCACAAAGGATTAGTCACATTAAAAACAATTTTTTGATACGTTTGAGGAAAAATTATTTCATAAGACCTCCACCATCTGAAAGAGCATAATTTTAGGTTTCCAACGAGCTATTACTCAGGCCGAAGCTCCAAGCGGTTTGAGAGTTATTGAATTTTTAAGTTAAAATATAATTTCTAGCCTTGGAGCCGACCTGTTCCAGACTAACTATGTCGGCCTGCTTATGAAGACATGTCTGTTCGTTTTTAAGTATTGATAAAACCACTATGTATACAACATTAGGGCTTCCGTTCTCCATCATTGATTTGGTCATCTATCGTAGGAAGAGAGTCACAGAGTTCACATCTTGTGAACTGGAACTTAGAAACTGAGGAGGATAATTTAACAAAGAAAATAACGCTGTAAGGGCACAAAAATTATGGACCTCCTATGGACAAGTGTGGATATTTTGTGACTCGGACAAGTGCAAATATTCAGAGGCTCGGACTTGAATTGATCACCTGTTGTTGACTTGTAGGGCTCAACATTTGTGCATCACCTGTAGCTTGATTAGGAAAGAAGGCTCGCATCTAAGTAATACAAGCTCTGTCTTAACTCCAAATTCCTGTGGACAAAAGCAAGAAAAAAGGGCCGAGGAGAATTCTGGCAATCTACAGTCTGGTTAATAAAATTCATTCGTATAGAAACTCAAACTTGGTCAATAACCAAAACTCAGCCCATTGCAGTAGAATTGAATAGTAATCTCAGACTTGTGGAACCCTCTTTGTCTCGGCTGAACCGCAAAGTACATTGCAGAATTGTCAAGAAGCTCATACTGTGGATAAGGAGACTCGAATTTGAAGATGGAGGGCTCGAACAAATAATATATAGACCTATGATCATTTACTGGTGAAGACTTGTGAAAGTATTGGTGTAGAGGTGTGGTGAAAAAGTGTTGGTAAAGAATTGGTGGAGACTAGTGCAGAAGAATTGATGCAGAATAGATGATACAATATGGTACAAAATTAATGGTACAAATTGGTGAAATAAAGCATCTTTGAATTGATAATCTAGTAAAGAAGCAAAGAAAGGATTGGTGTCCTTGGAGTAGGAGCTCCTAAACACAAGGTTGGTGCCTTGAAGAAGATGGGGTCGAAGCCCTAGAGGTCAGAGCCTCACCATAGTCCATGTCAGTGCTTGGCAACAGGTTGGTGCTTGAAACATTGAAGGGTTGGTGCCCTCACATCAAGTTGGTGAGATGCCCTATGAGCTCTATGTACTAATAGTGATGAGAATCATTGGTTCGTGGATAGTGGATGCTCAAGACATATGATAGATGACCAAAATAAGTTTGTCTCATTGAACAAAAAGAACGGAAATGTATCCTTTGGAAGTGGATCTGCTAAGATCACTGGAAAAGGAACAACTACTCTCATTAATGGACAAAGAAAGGCTGAAAATGCTTTGCTGGTTGAAGGGCTCAAACACAATCTTTCAAGTGTTGGCCATATGTGTGACCAAGGATATAATGTTGTCTTTAGTACTAAAAGTTGTGAAATAAGAGACTCATCCTCTGGAGAACTAGTGGAAAAAGGAGTAAGAACACCAGAAAACGTTTACATTCTAAGAAAAATCCAAAGAGATAAATGTTTCTTGAGTCAAACCGATGAAAGTTGGTTATGGCACAAGCGATTGGGGCATACAAGTTTTGACAACTTGATCAATATCAGTAAAATTAATGCAGTAAGGGACATTCCAAAGATGTTCAAGCCAGATCAAGCTGTATGTGGCCCATGCCAGCATGGAAAGAAAACTAGAACCAGCCACGAAACTAAGGAGTTTTCAACATCAAAACCTCTGGAGATCATTCATGCAGATCTATGTGGGCCAACTAGAACTCCAACTCTTCAAGGTTAAAGGTACTTTGCTTTATTTGTTGATGACTATACTAGAATGATGTGCGTATATTTCATAAAATGTAAATCTGAAGCATTTGAATGTTTCAAGAATCTTAAAGCTCTCGTTGAAAATGAGAAAGATTCTAAGATTAAATGTCTTAGAATGGATAGAGGAGGAGAAGTCACCTCAAAAGAATTTGATGAATTCTGTAAAGAACATGGAATCGAAAGAGAACTCTCCACTGCTAGGACTCCCAAGCAAAATGGAGTAGTTGAAAGAAGAAACCAAACCATTCAAGAAATGGCAAGGACAATGCTACTAGTAGTTGTTTTGCAACGAAAGTTTTAGAGAGAAGCAGTTGGGACGACAGTTTATACCTTAAATCGAACCCAACTAATACCAAATAATGAAAAGACTCCTTATGAATTATGGAAAGGAAGACCTGCTTCAGTGAAATATTTTAGGAATTTTGGAAGCAAATGTTTCATAAAAATCATTGATGACTCACCAAGAAAATTTGATTCTTGAGTTGACGAAGGAATATTTCTTGGGTATTCCACAAGGAGCAAATCTTAGAAATGTTACAACAATCGTCTAAGGAAAATAGTGGAAAGCATTGATGTGAAGATTGATGAAGGCATTCCAGAAAAGAAAATTGAAGATCTTGAAGTTGAGCCCTTCCTTGAAAAAAGTGAAGAAGAACCTGAAAGAGATGAAGAACCACAAAGTGAACCTTAACAATCTTCTTCTACGATCAAATTTCTTCAAAAACATCATCCGGAAGAACAAAATATTGCGAATAGAGATGAAGGAATTCAAACTCGAAGAAGGATGACAAACACTCCAAGAAAACATGATGTTGCTCTCTTATCTTTAATAGAACCTGCAAATTTTTCTCAAGCAAGTAAAGATCCTCATTGGATAAAGGCTATGGAAGAAGAAATGTCTCAAATCGAAAAGAATAAGACTTGGGAGTTGGTACCTCGCCCACAAGATAAAAATATAATTGGAACAAAATGGGTATTCAAAAACAAGATGAATGAGGATGGACAAATTATCAGAAATAAAGCTAGGCTTGTCTGCAAAGGATACTCACAAATTGAAGGAATTGACTTCGAAGAAACCTTTGCACCAGTAGCTTGATTGGAAGCTATAAGAATGTTTTTGGCATTTACTTGTTCAAAAGGGTTCAAGGTTTATCAAATGGATGTAAAATCAACATTTCTGAATCGAGAACTTAAGGAGGAAGTTTACATGGAGCAACCGGAAGGATTTGATTTTGCCGAAGGGAAAGACTTTGTATGCAAGTTGAAAAAGGCCTTGTATGTGTTAAAACACGCCCCTAGAGCATAGTATGCAAATTTGGATCACTATCTGCAACAAGAAGGTTTCAAAAAGGGAGTAGCAGGTAGCAATCTCTACATGAAGATGGACAAGGAAAAACTTCTGATCACTCTTGTATAGGTTGATGATCTAATCTTTGCTAGCAATGATGATGAGATGAGCCATGAATTTGCTCTAAATATGTCCAAAAAATTCGAAATGTCAATGATTGGTGAGCTGTCTTAGTTTCTTGGGCTACAAATATCTCAAACCACTGCAGGCATGTTTATATCTCAAGCAAAATATCTTAAAGACATGCTCAAAAGATATGGGATGGAAGATTGTGCACCTATGAGCACACCGATGACCACAAATTGTAAATCAAGTAAATATGATGATAACCCACTCTTAGATGCAACTCTTTACAGGTCAATAATTGGAGCTCTCCTATACTTAACTGTTACAAGACTAGATATTATGCAAGTAGTGGGAATGGTAGCAAGATTTCAATCAAGTCCTAAACAATCCCATCCAGCAGCTGTGAAGAGAATACTTAGATATCTGAAAGGAACTGTTGATTTCGGCCTTTGGTACCCTAAGAGCTCAACCCTTATTGTGACAACTTACTCCGATGTTGATTGGGCTGGAAGCGTGGATGATCGAAAAAGTACCAGTGGAAATGCATTCTTTATGGGAGATTGTCTTGTATCTTGGCTCAGCAAAAAACAATCATCTATATCTCTTTCTACAGCTGAAGCCGAATATATAGATGCTGCTGATTGTTGCACACAAATGCTATGGATGAAGGAAGCTTTGAAGGAAGTCAACATAGAAACTAAGCAACCAATCACTATTTTTTGTGACAACACTAGCGCCATTAGTCTTTTAAAGAATCCAATGATGCACTCAAAGACGAAACATATTCCAATCAAATACCAGTTTCTCTGTGAACAAGTTGCTGAAAAAAATATCAAGTTGGAATACGTCAATACAAAAGAACAAATTGCAGATATCTTTACAAAACCCCTTCCACAAGAAGAATTTGAGTATCTTCACCAAAAGATGGGGGTCATTGCTCTTGCATCACACTAAATCAAGCAACATGTCGGGGGGTACAACATAATAAGGGGAGCAACATGACAGTGGAGCACATTGGCACCCCATTGCCATTGATGTCAAAGGGGAAGAGAAGAAAAATATTACCATCCAATGACAAAGGGGGAGATTGTTAGTCTAATTGTCATTAATGTCAATATCCATGACCAACAAGCATAATGAAGGGAAGCATGAGGAAGAAAAGTCAAAGGAATCAATGAAGAGGTCCTTCATTCTATTTCTGCTCTCACAAAGGATCAGTCACATTAAAAACAATTTTCTGATACCTTTGAGGTAAAATTATTTCATAAGACCTCCACCATCTAAAAGAGCATAATTTTAGCTTTCCAACGAGCTACTACTTAGCCCGAAGCTCCAAGCGGTTTGAGAGTTATTGAATTTTTAAGTTAAAATATAATTTCTAGTCTTTGAGCCGACCTGTTCCAGCCTAAATATGTTGTTCTGCTTATGAAGACATGTCTATTCGTTTTTAAGCATTGATAAAGCCACTATGTATGCAACATTAGGGCTTCGTTCTCCATCATTGATTTGGTCATCTATCACAGGAAGAGAGTCACACAGTTCACATCTCGTGAACTAGAATTTAGAAACTGAGGAGGATAATTTAATAAAGAAAATAATGCTGTAAGGGCACAAAAATTGCAGACCTCTTGTGGACAAGTGCGAATATTCTGTGACTCTGACAAGTGTAGATCTTCAGAGGCTCGGACTTGAATTGATCACCTGTTGCTGACTTGTAGGGCCCAACATTTGTGCATCACCTGTAGCTCGATCAGGAAAGAAGGCTTGGATCTAAGTAATACAAGCTTTGTCTTAACTCCAAATTCCTGTGGACAAATGCAAGAAAAAAGGGGCAAGTAGAATTCTGGCAATCTACAGTCTGGTTAATAAAATTCATTCGTATAGAAACTCAGACCTAGTCAATAACCAAAACTCCGTCCATTGCAATAGAATTGATTAGTAATCTCAGACTTGTGGAACCATCTTTGTCTCGGCCCAACCGCAAAGTGCATTGCAGAATTGTCAAGAAGCTCATAGCGTGGATAAGGAGACTTGAATTTGTGAAGATGGAGGGCTCGAACAAATAAGATATAGACCTATGATCATTTACTAGTGAACACTTGTGAAAGTATTGGTGTAGAGCTGTGGTGAAAAAGTGTTGGTAAAGAATTGGTGCAGAAGAATTGATGCAGAATAGATGATACAGTATGGTACAAAATTAATGGTACAAATTGGTGAAATATAGCATCTTTGAACTGATAATCTAGTAATGAAGCAAAAAAAGGATTGGTGTCCTTGGAGTAGAAGCTCCTAAACACAAGGTTGGTGCCTTGAAGAAGATAGGGTTGAAGCCCTAGAGGTCAGAGCCTCACCATAGTCCAAGTCAGTGCTTGGCAACAACTTGGTGCTTGAAACATTGAAGGGTTGGTGCCCTCACATAATTATTGTATTCAATTATTTGAAAAAGGATTGAGGTTCTTCTTGATCCTTAATAATATTATTATTATACACTTCTCTGTTTTTAATTGTGAAGAATCTAACTGGTAAAAATAACAATTGAAAAGAAATACTGATTCACCCCTCTCTCAGTATTTCCAACACCTGGCTGTGCTGCCCCTCGTGCCGGGTCTTTGCACTACTTGGTACGGATCTGCCTCTCTGCCTATGTATTCTCGGCTTCGAATCTGAATATCCCTTGTCGATCTGCCCCTCACTAACACTGCAAGCTCATTTGAAAATTCTTAGCAAACTGTGGCCCAAAATTTCGACTTAGCTCAAGTGCTACCGCTCTATGTGTGTTCTCCAACTAACCCGAAGCCTTCCTTTAATACTTTTCTCGTTAAGAAATCAACGACCTTGATCTAATCTCTAATCAACGACTAAGATTAGAAAAGACTTGATCCATGTTACTTAGAACATTCTCACCCACATGTTTGAATTAATTCCCTTTAATTATTTAATTTCCCTAAGTTAGACTTAGGGTCTCCATGAAAATAATTAATTTATTGAATAACTTTCACACCGGGTGGGTCTTGGAGATCTCATGTGTTCTAGCCCCTCCACAAAGTTTCAGAGCTAGAGCACATCCGATGCTACCCAAAATCTCAACACTCAATCCTTTGCTATTCTAGAATGTATAATCTATAGTACTTTGATTATTCACTGTAAGTTTGTAACCAACAAATATGCCTTTCTTCCATAAAGGTTCTAGCTTGTTCCTCTTATCCTTAAGAACATGGATATAGATAGGACAACCAAAGATTCTCATGTGTCCAACCATCTAGCTTCCTTCTACACAATGCTTATTCAGGAGTCATCCCTTCCAAAATTGGATTAGGACATCTATTTTGAATATACACAACTGTCAATGATGCCTGTCCATATAGAACATTTCTGAGATGTACATTATTACCAGATTCCAACTCTATGGATAACTTTTCCAACCCCTTTGATTGCATAGCTATTATTGTCTCCACGCTCTACCCTTTGAGACAACCTCTTTTCCATCATGCTGGTAAGATTTCCATGATCTCTGATCATATGTCTTGATGCACCACTATCTATCATCCATATGTCATCATCATCTGCAATAGAACCTGTTAGAGCAGAAAAGTAGAAGTCCTTGTCACTTTTGGGCTTCTTTGGATGTTCATCTTCAACAACGACTACGGAAGCATGTTGTTTTCCTTTCCTCTTTTTGTTGTTAGTTAGTTTAGCACAATCTGTCTTGAAATGTCCATATTCTTGACAACCATAGCATTGAATTCTTGACATGTCCTTCTTCTTTCCTTTCCTTGAAAGCCACTCTTCTTCTTTCCTCTACTTCTCTTGAACCGAGCTGCAAGTGCTTGAGTAGCTTTTTCCTTCCTATCTCTTGATATGATTCTTGATTCTTCTTGAGCAAAAGAGGCCCACAATTCTTCAAATGAGGAAGTTTCCTTGCTGTTGCTGATACCTGTTGCAAATGCATCCCATGATCTAGGAAGACCATTAACTGTTGTAGCCACAAGCTAATTCTTAGGAATAGTTTCCCCAATAGCTGCAATTTGGTCCTTTATTTGAGAAATCCTTACAAAATATGAAGCAACTGTGTCATTATTCGTCCTTGTCACATCACTAAGTTCATTCTTCAAACTAATGACTTGAGCAACATTCTTGATAGTGTATTGATTTGTTAGGGCACCATACATCATCATAGAGGTATCCAACCGTGCAATGTAGGGGATACAATGTTATCTAATGGAGTCCACAATGATGCTCATAGCATTGAGATCCTCTTCCTTAAACTTCTCCTTTCCTACTGCATCTGCTGGTTCCACAACTTTCCCTGTCACGATATCCAATACTTTTAGTTGCAAGAATTATATCAACCCTAAGTTTCCAAACCCTAAAGTTTGAGGCTCGTTCCAACTTGTTTTCAGATTTCATAGAGGAGGCCATGGATGCTAATCAACAAGGACTTCAACAATGATAATCTCATGGTAGGGTTTCTTCAGAAGTGATCTCAAAGTTCCTTTCTTGACCAAAGCTTTGATCTCATGTTGATTTTCTTAAGTGCAATGTAGACTAGCACAATATTTCTGAAATGCTGATAATAACTTTTGATTTTGATCTTCTTTTATTTTATTCCAATATATCATTCAACCATTATACTTCAGAAATTCAACCATAAAGAAGAATGGAATAGTAGAGATCACAATGCGCAAAGAAGAGACAAGATTTACCTTTGGAAAACCCACCAAGAGGAAAAACCTGACAACCTTTTCAATAGAGAAATTCTTCTGTGCAACAAGAGACACACCTAGACCTATGGTCAAACATGTCTTCCACTCCAAGTCAAGCCTCCCAATCTGATCCAACAATTCACTCTACTGATCTGCCCAAAAATTCGGTCTTCTGTGTCAACTTCAGAAACTTAGCTTTCTGTGACTGCTTAAGAAACATGGCTTTCTGTGACTGCTTAAGAAATTCGTCTTTCTGCGACTCCTTCAGAAACTCAGCTTTCTGCGATATAAACTGCCCAAAAAATCTGTTAACCATAAGAGAGAGAATCTATGCACATGTGCAAGCTTGAGAGAGAGAGAGAGAGAGAGAGAGAGAGAGAAAGAGCTAATTTGTCCTCCTTTTCGTCCTTCTTGTCCTTCTTGATCTTTTCTAGGATGCCCAGAACTTTGTCTTCTTGAGAGAGTGTGAATTGGCGGTGGAATAATGAGGTCAAGCTGCCTTTATATAGTGATCTGCCTTAGCCGAAGGGGTGTGTCTTTTGCCTAGGCTGACTTGACTTGGAGGGAGACCAACTTGACAAATTTGGCAGCCAAAAATTACTATTCAAAAAATTCAAATTTTCTTCTTTAAAAAGTCACACTGGGACTTTGACTCAAAATAAATTTTCTTTTGACTCTAGCATTTAAAATATGCTTTACAATAATAAATACATCAAGTGACCAAATATACATTTTGAAGACCGACCATAATTACAAATTCAACAAAAGATCATGGACTAACCTTGGAGGGAACCTCCCACAGCTCCAACCATGACTTTTGCAAATGGATTTTTTTTTTTTATACCTTTCATATTAAACCCTATCGAATAAAATAATAATAAATTAGAGCTATGACCCTGATAGTAGGGTGCTCTCCTCCGGTTATGTGAATCATGCTCTTATTGACATGAAATACCTCATAAACCCCCTTTAATTTGCATTAATTGTTCTATTGAAGAGGATCTCTTTCCTTTAGGGGATAGATTTATGATCAAGCAATTAAATAACATTTCTTTTCAACCATTGAGTGGAATGCCTTTTATCAGCACACCTTATTTGACCATTTAATTGTTTCTACTGCCATGTGGCATCACTCTAAGCTAGGGTGTTCGTGCCTTTCCCACTTTGTTTGCCATATGTCATGCTCCAAAGTGCCCTCTATGTGGGATTTTTAGCCTCTTTTGCCTTTGAATGAATGCAAATGATCATAATGGCACTTAACAACTCCTCCTGTGGAGAGTCTGCCTCCAAATATTTAGGAAAGCAGTGGATGATGTTCTCTTACCCCAAAAGGTGAAATATACCTTCAGATGTTTCGAAAGTCATCTGTTAGGGTTTCCTCTTACCTCAAGCATGCTTTAGCTATCTCCTTGAATGGACCATTCGACCCTTGATATTTGTTAATGCCTTTGTTTGCTTTATATCATGCTCTGGTGCTTCCTTCCTTTATTTTTCTGTGTGTGTTCCATGTTGGTCTAGGAATAAAGCTTTCTGTCAAACTGTTGCTGGATTCCAATGATCCCTGCAGTGCTGGGTAGAGAAGAATGGCCCTTGAAGATGCAAAATGAACCATGCATTTTCAAAGGGGGTGACATAGTGGAAGGGCGAAAGATGCTGCCCCATCTAATATGCAGTTCCATTCCCCAGGAGCATGTTTCAAAACCCCAGGCACCATCAAATTCAAGGTTTTATGTATTCATATTTGTTTTTTTGGTTCTAGATAGTTTTTATCTGTTATGCCAGTATTGTGGCCAGATTTTCTTTATACAAAACATGCTGAATTTTGAAATGTTTTATTTTCCAAGGACCTTTGGTTTCTGACAAGTAGTTTTGTTTCGTAAACAATTGATCCATTGGAAGCCAGTGAATATTGTTCTTGACATTTGGATGTGACTTATGTGTCCTCCTGATTTTTCCTTTCACATTCCAAAAAGTAGAATTCACTGGGCACATTTGTATCTCTACTGAAACAATTTCCATCAACGTAACCCTGAAAATTGATGAGGAGCGTGGTCATCGTTTGTTGTTGCTAGGGTTATTGTAAAATATGGAATATGTTTTGTCCTGATCTGTTCCCCAGTCAAAGTGATATCTTCATATTAATACTACCGATTAGTAATAAATGTTTCCAATAGTTCTACTAAGACTTCTTTTAATTGATACCTCTAACATCATTTTCCTTGTGATACACATTTTAGGGGATGAATGTAGATTTTCTGAATGGCTTTGTATGGAACCTTTTGAACTCATTATTATTATTGTTTCTTATTCCTGTGCTAATTTTCAGATTGTTGTTTGGAGTCAGGTTCTACACTACCTAGAAACATTAAGGCCAAATCAACTACTTGGTCAGATGATTTGCACTGCTTTCAGTGGTGCAGCAGATACTTTGAATACGACTGAATTTGGTGGGCAGGATCAAATGGTTACAAAGATTGAACAGTTATATCAAACAATTGCTTCCAGTCTGAAACCCTTTCAAGGTAATCCTTGCATTTCCATACTGATTCCTGGTGTAATTAGTGCTCATCTTTGTGCGTTCTTTGTTTATTGTCATGTTTGTAGCTTATCTAATTGAGTGTTTTCTATGGATTGGCCAAGCATGCATATCACTAAGTCACGAGGGTTAGCTAGTTTGTAGTCTGATGGATCAACCAGGATATGACTGTTAAATGGTGAAGTATAACAGACTGATGCCTATATCTTGCGTGTTGCAAACACTTTTATAGCACTTATAAGAGTGGACGTAATGTTGAGATGTTTAAAATTCTGAAAGTTTGTAGGCTGGTCTTGTTAGTCAAAGAATAATGCATTCTGTAAGTAAATTGTTTGAAGTGATGGCATTGGGAATTCCTATGGTTTTCTAAATACACTGTTGGAAGTGGGGAACAGAAGTGGGAACTGGAAGCACAATTTTAAAAGCTTCCAGTAGCAGAGAATTAAGGAAGTGTTTTTTATATAGTAAATATTTTAATATATTTTGATGCATATACATTTAAAAAAACATGCAGAATCCTTAATTAGCTGCAGAAAACATGAAAACAATGATGTAAATTTCTAAATTAATGATGATCATTAAACATCAACCATGAAGAACATAGGTTAAATCAATCCTTGGTGTGCCATATAACGTTTCATTCATGCTCAAAGTCAATAAATATGGTATTATTTGCTCCTTGCATCGGGCATATGGTTGGAATTGCGAGCCAGTCAAATTCTCACTCACAACTCCTATGAGTGATCACCAGATATATGCTCAATATTTGGGTGACATGGATAGACTTGTTGAAACTGAAGGTTTCCAGATGGCTTCATTTAGACATGTGGAGAAGGGGTGGATGTCGGGAATGCTGATTTGGAGCGTGTGGGAGCTCCGCTCCATCGAGGAGCGTCTAGACGCTCCTCAATGGAGCGAAGCTCCCACACACTCCACATTGACGTTCCCCATCGGTATGCGTTCCAAAAACTCGAATTAGCTCAAGGCGAAGCTCCCGAAAAGCTCCCATGTACCTGAAGCAGCTCCCCCTGTTTTTGGAGCGTTTCGTACCAGCTCCCAAGCTCCCAGGAGCAGCAGAGCTTGAGGTACATGATCTCCAGGCATAGGGAGTGGTACCCATGCAACAATGATATAGACCAACAAGATGATTCTCTCAAAACTGAAGATAGACAATATGCAAATAGCTCAAATGAGTGAAAATTTAATCTATTTAACAAATCTATAAGTTATTCTGGAATTGGACATTTGGTAAGAAGGTTTTCTGTGTATTTTTGCTCGCTGTCCTATGATCACAAATCTGAAATCTGCAGGAAAGCATAGGAAAAAAACATGGTAATTCTTTTACAGGGCCACCCACATGTGCCTAAACACTCTAGATTGATAATCTAGGGGTGGGGAATCTAGGACGACAATGTTATATCATTTAAGGCCTTGCTTAAGCTTTATATCTGCAAAGGTTTGGGATGAAATCCCATCAAGCAAAAACCTAGAAATAAAGTCCAGCTTATAAATTAAGCTTTTAGTTATTGGAATACGGTTAAAATAGTCTCAATTAATGATATTAACTTTAATAACAGATTTGGTAAGTATCACAAGTGGAACTTACTTGGAGAAACCTTTGTACCTTGGAATTTTGTCAAAATCTGAAAATGTATGGCTATAATTTAATGCATATATTCCAAAACAAGCCTAATATACCTATGAAATATGTGTGTTTGAAAGCTTAAATGATGAAGTGGGGACATTTTTTGGAAGCAAAGTGTCGGAATCGTCATTTTCCAAAACTCTAGGAAGCAAAGTGTCTCAAAAGCATCTATTATATATACCTATTTTTTAATATTTTTTAGCATTAATATTCAAAACAACATCCAAAATACCAAATTAGTTGAAGAAGATATGGAAACATGCATATTTGTACATAAATCAAGATAGATATGACATCCAATGTACATCAATGATTAATTATTCAAGCATCAATCATCTAGAATCTAGATTCCTCTCCTCTTGTCTAGCCTTTACCTCTACTTTGGTTCTCTAGGGATACTAGTCAACATTGCCCAATTTTGATCAAACGACCTAATCCAAGCCTTATATATGGTAGAGAATGCTTGACATTCTTGATCAATGTTAGACATAGGAGTTCAACAATCAACACCACCAACATTAGGGTACATATAGGGCTTGGTGCTCCTGATTAAATGCCAATCACATACCCTCATACATGATATAATCTAAGGAAATGCCACAATCCCATTGATCCTGAAATCTTGAAAAATGTTAAGTTTGTTGTATTTTGAATGGGATATGAAATTCTATTTTCTCCATATGAAGTCTGTGAGGTTGGAAGTTGGAACCACTCTCAAACATCCAAAGTCATTTCATGGTAATGCTAAAAATTTAAGTAAAAGGATGAAAATGAAAGATAGGAGAATGTCATTTTTACGTTAAGAATTTAACATTACCATTAGGGAGCATTAATGAAGCTTTTAGGGAGCATCAAGGGGGCACCTTGGGAGTGTTTAGGAAGCATAATTCCTCACTTAACAATTTGAAAACCCAAGGCAAGTACTAAAAAACGAGAAAAAACCAAGTCCGCGGAACCGTTTTCCTTTCTCCCAAATCTGCTTGTGATTTGCAGTAGATTTTCTCGTAATTCTTGGCCGATCTGTTTCGTAATTGTTGATCGGGCCATTGTGGTTCCATTTTTCTAGGAACTGCAACAAAAAGGCGTAAGGGGGCTCTGATTTTCAGATCTGCTGTTCTGCTTGAGGATCAATGGTGGATCTATCCGGGATGATAATCCACCTCTATATCCGAGGGTGGGAGGTGGGGGGAGGATCCTGCAACATTGCCTTGGACCAAACTAAAAATTTATGCTCAAAATCCCGGTGGTTACTAGCTAAACTTAAGATATAATCTAACAAATGCAAGATATTCATTATTTAATAAAACAAAAAATAGAAAAGTTTTTGGATTTTTTAAATAAGGGAATAGATGTTGAGATATGCTTACCTTGGCTACAATCTTACTTCTCAAGTGTTAGGTTGTGAATCACATTCACTATTAAGTCGGTCTTGCAATCGAGGTACTGAGGTGAGTTTGGAGTTGATAAAACTTTGTCGCCTGCACCAATGTCTAACTGTAATATTCCCAATTAGCCTTGCTAATTGGAATATTTCATTTTTGCTTTATTTTGCCGCTTTAGCTAGACATAATAAATAAAGTGAGAAATAAGAGGGGTCACCTCACTTTATAAATAAAGTGTTCTTTTCCTAGTAGATGAACGTTGTAACTTAAAGAGGGGGCCTTGGGGGTCCACGTGATTATGATGGGGGGAGGCATCAGGCTGACCCAAGGTAAACTACGCAGGTCAGAGAAGAGTAAGGGAGCAGTTAAATTTTGGAGGGAATTTGGCATTATAAAAGGAGAGGTCCTCACCTCATTTTGATCATTCATGATTTGATATTCTTATTGATAGCTGGACTCTTGTCTGCTTCAGCACGCCGGTTGTTTAGTCGGTCTGCAGCACTGTTTAGTGCACGAGTGTCTCCGGTCGGAGATCTCACCCTTAGCCTCGGGGGACTTCGAGTGCCTGCCCTGGTAAGGTTTTTCTGGTTCCACCCTTAGCTTCGGGGGACTCCGAGTGCCCGCCCTAGTGAGGTTTGTTCTGAGTACACTTTTCAGTTCCAGCAGTGAAGCAGCAGCAATTTCTGAAGTATATCTGAGGAGGAGAAAGCCCTCTTGTGGCTGCGCAGAGGAAGAGGAGGAAGGACGCTGATTCTTGAAGGAGAAGGACGCTGTCTCATCTGGAAGGAGGACGCTGTGCCTTTCAGGAGGGGAGGACGCTGTCCAAGGAGGACGCAGTTCCAGCCTGGCAGAGAAAACGCTGTTTTGGGAGGCAGAAGGACGCTGTCTAGCCCTAGAGTGAGGACGCTGTCCATTTCTGGAGGTAAGGGTTGCAGATCTGAAGGTTTATTGCTAGATCCAGTTGTGGGAAGGATAGATCTTGCAGATCTAGTCTTGTATGTTGCAGATCTAGTATTGTATGTTGCAGATCTAGTATTGTATGTTGCAGATCTGGAGGTTTAGCACTAGATCCAGCTGGAGGAGTGACAGATCTGAGGAGATATTGATAGATCTAGCCCAGATCTGAAGGAATAACACCAGATCTAGCCCTAGAGGCTGTAGATCTGAGGAGATAGTTCCAGATCTAGTATAGATCCGAGGGTTTGGCATCAGATCTGATATTGGAGGACGCTGATCAGGAAGGGAAGGACGCAGGTCTGATTGGAGGCTTCAGATCCATCAGGAGAAACGCAGTTCTGAGGAGCAGGCTATTGTGAGAGGGGCTCATCAGCGTTTCCAGCATTCTGTAGCAGGTTCATCTGTCTGGAGGATTGAGGGCCTTGTGCTTCACCTGTTCCTGCGCTGTCACTAGCAGAGACAGCGTTTTCCAGTAGAGAGGGTTTGCAGCTAGAGATCAGCCAGTACCAGCGCAGTTCATTTCCAGAGCAGCTAGGACGCTGTCTTTATTGCAGCCATTTTCTTGTATGGGAGGGTCATCACTTGCCTAGGGCAAGGATAGGTGCACTGATTCTGATTTATTTGTACTTCTCTCTATGTACTTTCTGATTAATAAAATGTCTCAGTTTCTGGTATTACATGTGTCATGATTCAGTGATCTGGTTCAGCATTGCATTTTCTATATCTGTCTGGCATATTTCTGTTATATTACTGGTTATTCCCCTTTGGGGATATTACAGTGGTATCAAAGCATAATTCTGGCTCAGCCTGTGGAAAGAAATCTCAAGGCGTAGTGGGCAAGAAATACTAATTCCAGAAACGCAGTTGGAAAAAAAGGCCAAAATGAAAAGGGTCAAATTTTGAATTTTGGAATTAGGAAAAACGTTTTCTGGGTTTTTCTGGGTTTTGGGCGAGGATCACTTTCCCAAATTCCTGGAATTTTCTGAATAGTTTTCAGTGGATAAATCGGAGGTCAAAGTTAAGCCATAGTATGGTTTTGCAGCAGCCGTGCAGTTTCTGAGGAGCCTGTAGACATATAGCAGAAAGAGCTGATGGCATGTGATGTGGATAAGAGGAGATTTAGGGAGACAGGTCAGCGGGATCTAATGGAGGCCATGTTGGCGAAGTTGACTGAGAAGTTAACTAAGAAGATGGATGCAAAGATGGATGCATTCATGCGGGAGGTAACCAAGAAGGTTGCAGAGGGGACGCAGAAAGAACCCCCTAGGATCTTTCAGGTGAGGGAAGGATCGGGAGCATCTAGTTACATACCGGATGCTATTCCCAATGTGACAGCGCAGAAGGTCGATCCCATGGACACGCGACCTACCATGCCTACCTTTCCAGTAGAGGAAGAGGAGCAAATAGCACCAAGAGATGGGGATCTAGCTCAACATGCGACTATGTTTGCGGATTGGCGGAGTATGGGACAGGAATTCATGGATGCTCTTCCTTTCGATCAATATATCCAGTTCAGATGTGGCGGCAAGACTTATGAGCAGGAGCGACACAAGGGACGTGGCTCCCACCGTGATAGTCACCGTGCAGCGAGCAGATTCCATTTACCGACATTGGACAGGACATCCAGGCGCTCAGGAAGAGCTTGGGTGGACAAGTTGGATACCTCTTTCCAGCTCAACCGAGTATCGGAGAGGAAAACCATTAAAATGGTTACTTCACACTTGGAGGAAGAGGACACACAGGATTGCAGGGAGCCTGAGGTTACACCTAGTGTGACACAGGACTCACCATCATTGGAGACCTCCTTGACCGTGCCGATTGATATCGTAGTGGAGGAGGTAGAGCCTACCCCGATAGAGTCATCCACTGAGGAGATGCCCGAGTCTTCAGGTGGTAGCAGCACACGACAGATGGGTGAGGTATCAGGAGATATATCCACTATCGATGAGGCACTAGGGGATACAGAGATATTGGATGATGGTCGTAGACAGCGGTATCATCGGCTTCGGACAGACCTTCGAGTTCTGAGGGAGAAGGCCGCGTCAGTACGGGAGACCATTTTGTTGCAGGATCAGGAGCTGGAGGGTATGAGAGTGACTTGTACCAAGTCGGCGGCCAAGTTGGTCCACATTGGGGAACAACTGGATTCCCTGATGGTACAACCCGAGAGCACATTGCAGCATCAGATCATTCCCCGTCAGGTATGCATGGATGGGACTAGCAGAGTTGTTGGGACATCTCTTCCCATTGAAGAGAGAGAGGCAGAGCCATCTAGTCAGGTCTCAGATGTTGACTTGGATAGTGGTATGAGACGATCAGAGTTGCACAGGGTACAGCAGCCACGTGTTGAGGTTGGATGGCGAGAGGTTTTGAGTTGGTGCTCGGTGGAGCGGGCTATGGATGAAGGGGAGGTCTCAAGGAGAGATCTCGCCGGAGATGCACTTCGACACACCATGGGGTGCAATGAATTTCTTCCTTTCTCACAAGAGCAGATAGAAGATGGGGGACATCTTCGGATGGATAACGTCTCTCATGCTTGTGTTGGACAACCCTTGAGCCATACACACCATGATGGGAGGTTTTTGCCTACCACCTATTTGAGTCTTGATAGGGTCTCATTGATCCTTGAGAAGTTTATATTCCAAAATCCCATGAAGTGCAAAATCAGAAATTTGATTTGGGAGGATGGTAGTACCGGGATGAGGAGAAGGAGGCATCCACAAGTGATTGAGTGGATGGGGATGATGAGCAAGGAGCTAGGAGGCTACTCGCAGATCTATGACACCAGGCAGCAGGAGGCTTGGCTGCGCTGGTTACTCTTGAAAGAGTTTGGCCATCACTTGGCAAACACTCTTCCTAAGAGTAGGAGGATGGGGAAAAGATGGATGAATACTTGCATCATTGAGCAGCATAGAGTATGGATGCATGGTGTTGATGTGTTACTCATATCATTCATTTTGTCTTCATCACATGAGTTGTTTGATGGAGGTATGGAGAGGCAACACAATGTCTTGTTGCTTGGGTTGTTCCTAGGAAAGCAAGGGCAGATTTGCTCTCACACTTTGTATGATGTTGCAGGAGAAGGAGATGGCACAATCTCCATGGTCTTTGATTGGGAAGCACTTCCACCTTGGGAGGTATTCCATATTTATTGCAACATTATTAGAGGAGTCTTTGACAAGGAGCATGTCAAAGAACAGAGTCTTGTACTGACAGGAACTCATTTGCATGAACTCACAGCGTTGTCACCTTGGAGCGGAACATTATGGAGGAAGTATGCGCAGCAGAGATATGGTGGATCTATAACCCATAGGTCCCAGGATCACTTCATATTTGTTGCACTTACAAGAAGTAATGATGAGAGAGACATCTATGGCCTATTCTTCTTGACTTGGGTTTCCAAGCATAAGGAGAATTATCTTCTTACACCACATGAGACCTTCGGCATTTCCTTCATTTTGTTGCTGATCATGTCTTCATTTGCTGATATATATCAGATTTGTATGAGAGGCTTGATTATGAGGGAGACACATGAGCTGGATGTATCCGTGAGTGGGAAAAATTCTCACAATTTCTGCACTACATGTTCTAATGGAAGCATGGGAGGAGGCATGGCCACCACTACTATGTATGCGTTCTCTTTTGATGTGGGCCATGAGATTGATATTTACAGCCATGGGCAAGTGTGTGGACCTATGTTGTTGTCATATTCAGCCATTTGCTATCCATTAGTAGATGTGTTGGATCTTGTACATCGCTTGCCATGTGATTCTCTAAGGTTGCAGTGGATGAGACTGCACTATGGTTTGTTTTGGGCCAGCTTGTTCTTCATCAATGGAGGAACCTTCTATGGTGGATTGTTTTTCACTTTGCCATTTGAGGGCAATGATTTTGCAGCCCAGGAACAGCATAGACTCTACACTTGTCATGAGTGGAGAGAAGGACAGCATGAGGTAAGCTATGATGCTTGCCAAGTTCATATTTTCAGCCCACCTTCATTACCAGAGCTTGAGGTGGAAGAAGATTTTTGGGAGTTGCCTTGTTGGGAGGTGGCTCATTTGGTCTGGATGATTGCTTGGAGATGGAGGATCCACAGGAGGGAGATATTCCTCATTATATTTTCGACTCCATGCCTTGATGGGAGAGAGATGATGAGCTGGTGCACAGTCGATGGGACAACTTACACAGCCATAGATGCAGAGCAGCGGCGGTCATGGTCTCCAGTCATAGCTAGAGGCAGTGAGCAGTCCGAGCCATGGGGCTTGTACGATGATTGGCCACAGTGGCGATGGGATCCGGGAGGACTATTGATTGGCTGGTACCATGAGAGGCCAGTTTGGGATCCTGGCATTGAGATATCCCTTCATATCAGGGTGATGCAGGAGACAGAAAGGTTTCAGTGGGACCCAGGCACATTTTGCAGTATCGGCAGGGAGCATCAGCTAGAGAGTAGGCTTGTTCAAGCATTGCTTGAGAACAAGCAATTTTTGCCGGATGAGGATGCCACTTGGGAGAGCGAGCAGACTTTACAGCATCCATCACTTCAGTTGCTTGAGGACAAGCAATGTTTTGCCGGGGGAGACTGTAATATTCCCAATTAGCCTTGCTAATTGGAATATTTCATTTTTGCTTTATTTTGCCGCTTTAGCTAGACATAATAAATAAAGTGAGAAATAAGAGGGGTCACCTCACTTTAGTCATCTCACTTTATAAATAAAGTGTTCTTTTCCTAGTAGATGAACGTTGTAACTTAAAGAGGGGGCCTGGGGGGTCCACGTGATTATGATGGGGGGGAGGCATCAGGCTGACCCAAGGTAAACTGCGCAGGTCAGAGAAGAGTAAGGGAGCAGTTAAATTTTGGAGGGAATTTGGCATTATAAAAGGAGAGGTTCTCACCTCATTTTGATGATTCATGATTTGATATTCTTATTGATAGCTTCATGATTTGATATTATTATTGATAGCTGGACTTCTGTCTGCTTCAGCACGCCGGTTGTTTAGTCGGTCTGCAGCACTGGTTAGTGCACGAGTGTCTCCGGTCGGAGATCTCACCCTTAGCCTCGGGGGACTTCGAGTGCCTGCCCTGGTAAGGTTATTTCCAGCCACTCTCAGCGCGGACTTTCGAGTGCCCGCCTAGTGAGGTTTGTTCGAGTACACTTCGGGCCCAGCAGCGAAGCACAGTAATTTCAAGTATATCCAGGAGGAGAAAGCCCTCTCTTGTGGTCAAAAGCAGAGGAAGAAGGAGGAAGGACGCCGATTCTTGAAGGAGAAGCGTCGCCCATCCGGAAGGAGGACAGGCTTTCAGAGGGGATACGTTCAAGGAGGACGCAGGCCTAGTCGCGCAGAAAACGCTCGTTTTGGGAGTGCGTAAGGCCGCCGTTCAGAGTGAGGACGCTGTCCATTTCTGGAGGTAAGGGTTGCAGATCTGAAGGTTTATTGCTAGATCCAGTTGTGGGAAGGATAGATAAAGGATAGATCTTATGAGATCTAGTCTTGTATGTTGCGAATCTCGCTGTTGTATGTTGCGGATACGGAGGTTTAGCACTAGATCATTTCGGAGGAGTGACGGGGGATACGAGTGAAACTGATAGATCTAGCCAGATCCAAAGGAGACAGCACCGGATCTGACCTAGAGGCCGGCAAATGCGAGAGATAATTCCGGATCTCTAGATGATGCGAGGGTTTGGCATCGTAAACCTAAAATCTCTCTGCGGACGGGGAAGGGAAGGACGAGTGCGATTGGAGGCTTCGAGATCCATCGGGGAGAAACGCGGGTTCGAGGGCGGAGCTATTGTGAGAGGGGCTCATCGGCGTTTCCAGCATTCTGTAGCAGGTTCATCTGTCTGGAGGATTGAGGGCCTTGTGCTTCACCTGTTTCTGCGCTGTCACTAGCAGAGACAGCGTTTTCCAGTAGAGAGGGTTTGCAGTTAGAGATCAGCCCCAGTACCAGCGCAGTTCATCTCCAGAGCAGCTAGGACGCTGTCCTTATTGCAGCCATTTTCTTGTATGGGAGGGACATCACTTGCCTAGGGCAAGGATAGGTGCACTGATTCTGATTTATTTGTACTCCTCTCTATGTACTTTCTGATTAATAAAATGGCTCAGTTTCTGGTATGACATGTGTCATGATTCAGTGATCTGGTTCAGCATTGCATTTTCGATATCTGTCTGGCATATTTCTGTTATATTACTGGTTATTCCCCTTTGGGGATATTACACTAACATACTCCACGAGCTTTTGGATCCAACTAGGAGTGACTTCTACCAAAGTGTCTATAGTCTTTAGGTCAACTATGGGGTAGAAGAAATCTTCAACCTCCAACACTTGACTATTACCAACACGTGGCACTGTGTTGAAATTCGTTTGCAAGCTAGAATTTTTGATCTAGATAATTACTTGTGAAGATGTTTAGTGTTTTTTTAGGCTTTCTTTATTAGTCATTAAGAAATTATTAATTTAACCATTCAAGTACAAGAAAATAGAGATCACAGTGCACAAGAGACAAAAAACACCAAAGATTAGTCCAATGACCAGGGAAAAACCCACAAGGGGAAGACCCAACAATCCTTTCCTTGTAGAATTATTAACAACAAGAGAGAAATCCAAGTCATAAACAAACTGACCAATAGACGAATTACCCAAGTGCCAAGTCAACCCTCCTTATGTCTGTTCACAAGACTAATCATAAATTTGTCCACAGGATGCCATATACCACTAAAATAAAGTGCCTTAGGTACTTGCTTAATCATAGAAGAATATGCTCCAGAAACTCGCATAGACATAGAAGGTTATAGCCTAAGGAAGCTTTCATAATCATAAAATAATAATGCTTCAGGTAACTTGCTTAACCATAAAAAATGTACTTCAGGAACTTCGCTTGTCACAGAATAATAGTGTTTCAGGTAACTCAATCACAAAGAATGTAGTTAAGGAACTTTGCTTGTCTCACAAGAATAATGCTTCAGATTCACATGCCATGGTGTTAAAATTGGAAACTAGGGCGAAATTCCACTTTATACAAATCATTTGATAGAGATGATGATTGCATTAAATTCCTCTTTTCAAGGGGACCAAAATTGATATAAAGATCATCCAATTTGGACAAGTAGAAGTGTGTTTTTGAATTTATGCACACGTGCAAATTGTTCAAGTCGGCCACATCATCATGTAGGCTCATGAAGCCCAATGGACGTGTCTCTTTACCCTCAACGACTTGTATCAATACAAGTGATCTTTCACCTCATTTGGCATCATCATCACTCACATATTCTTCTCTCTCCCTCTCTCATTAGTTCGTACAACTATTGGGCATTCTCTTTCGCACTCAAGTGTGGCAAAGGAGGACGAATTTCAGACAGCTTACAGGGCCAAAATTTCAGGACTGTTGCAATAATAATGAGTGGATCTGTTAAAATTAGCAACTAGGGCCAAATTCCACTTAGATCTATTCAGTTGATGAAGATAATAATCCCATTGAATTTCTCTTTTTGAGAGGACTAAAATCGATCTAAAGATCGTCAAATTTGGTCAAGGTAATATTTGTTTACTCAAAAGAAATTTTGTAAGTCATGATTTTGTTTTGGCGGGAAAAAATTGAAAATTTGAATTTTAAATTTGCCTCCAAAATGTTATGTCAAATCATCATGTCTAATTTTTATGTAAGGAAACTCTTCTCATCCCGTTTGGAACATCGAAATTTCTTGGACACTCTAAGGCTGTGGATCATCATAGGGAGCTAGGAGGGAAAGTGTTGAGGTCTGTTTTGATGCGTTCTCTCTTCCACAGGCCCGAGACTGAAGCATAAGTGCAGCCGCAAGTCTGGGATGTATATTTTGTGAGGTTCTTCCTCTTTTGTAATATAGGACGTGTCCCCACAGCAAGAGGCTGCAACTATATGAAGGTAATCTGGATAGTTTGGAGCACGTTGGAGATTGTTTTAGGGAAGAGGTTGGTATCATGATCTGGCTGTAGGCCCTCCTGTAGCTATACATTATTCAGACCCTTATTTAAAGGAGTTTGAGAGGTTTAACAGGTTGTTCTGTCTAGGCCGCAATCACGGGGATAATCTATGAAGTCTTTGAAGCATGTCTTGGGGGATGTTCACTAGATTTGCTACTTCAGGTTAAGGCTAGTTGTGCCCTAACCAGGTCTGCTATGATCTCCGGGATATGTTCATGTGCAAGGAAACTAGATTGTTTTGGGCTCATCAGAATCGATAAGGATGCATTGATTGAACAAGACTGAGCTTCTTTGTTTGAGTTGTCTCTTTGGCATATGGTTAGTGACTTTGGACATTATATTGGCATGTCAATTTTGACATTGATTGTACTCTCTTTCTCTCTCTCTTTGCTGAACAATTTGATGATTATAATAAGAAGAATTGATAAAGGGTTTTTGTTATGAATAAAATGATATAAATAATGTAAAAAATAATAATGATTAGTTAATTAGTAATTAGGTTGAAGAGGCATGTCTGATGGGACATGACCTTTCGTGAAGAGGCTCATGTCTAGGTATATAAGCAGGCCTCATTTGTGACATTCATTCAAATCATTCCTCATACATTTTAATATAATATTTGTATCCTCAATGGATATTTTCATATTCCAAGTCTTCTAGAGTATTTAACGAGAGGTACGAACTTTGTTCACTTAATTTGGTATCAGAGCCGTTCGATTCTTTGGCCACTTCACCACTGCACAGAGCCATGCTCTCCGATTCGGGTCCTTGACCGTCAAATTCATCAACGTCGTTGCTGTCGAAGCGTTTCTCTATTAGTGTTGGAGTTTCTCCATTTTCGCAAGTAGGCCCTTAGCCATATAAAAAAAAAGAATGAAAGAAAGAAAAAAAAGAAAGAAATTATATTAAAAAAAAGAAAAGAAAAAAATATTAATTTTTTTTTTTATTGAAGTTAAGAAAAAAAAAAAAAATTTGTAGCCACAATCGTTCCATTTGGTATTAAAAAAATCATAATAAAAAATATAAAAGAGGTATATGAAATGACATGAAATAAAATGAAATTTTAACGTCCTCGAGATTAAAAATAGTCTATAGGACTATGAGTTCTCTGTTTTTCGCCTTTTGCATTTCAGTCCTTTTCTTATTCAAATTGATGATGAGCTGGCCCAACCTTCCAACAATCTCATCGCTGAAAAGACAGTGCCAAGAAACCGATGCTAACATATTCCCATAACTTTCTCTGATGTCTTTGAATGCATTACATTCCAAAATGAAATGTTTTTCCGATTCCACTGCCCCAAATGTGCAAAATGTACACACTCGTTCTTCCCAAGCTTCTTTAGGCCTTTTCCATCGTCCTATTTCACACCGAAGATGATGCGAGTTGGTTCTTAATTGCGCAATAAGAACCTTTTCCCTTCACGGAATGTTAGCTCCACTGTACTCTTTTTGTTGGAGATTATACGTAGGGTTGAATTCTTTAACGTAGTACTTCTTCTTTCTACCCAACTCTTTTCCCCATACCTGTTTACGAAACTTCTCCATAACAAAATTATTTAGCTCCTTGCTATTTGTGGGACATGCATTGAGGTAGATATTCCATTTTTGCATCCATGTGCAGTTTTGTCTCATCAATGTTTTATTTCCTTCACTCATGCCTTCCTTGAAGATAACATTAGGCCATCTACCTACTCCCATTTTCTCAATTCTTTTTAGATATCTTATGATCTGCACCATAGCAATTACTTCGATGGGAATTTCTCCTGTTTCACTCAACATTATCTCATAAGGTACCGAACTTTTTATTTTGAACTTGCTCATGATCAAGCATTTTTGGATTTTCTCAATTTGCTTCCATTTTGAGACAGGGGTGCTGCTAGCCCACAATTCACACCCATATAGCATCACTGGACAAACGAGGAGTCCAAAAAGCACTTTAATCGTTTTCCAATCCCATAACTCTGCCTCTCTACACCTGTTTTGAAGAGCATATAATGCTTTCCACCCTCCTAAAATTCTCTTCTTTCTACTGTCCTTCCAATTAAGTTTGTTGTTGAAATCGATCTCGAGGTATTTGTACTCATTCACTTCTTCAAGAATGTTGCCTTCAAAGAAGAACGTATACTGACTACGCTTCCTTTTATTAGAGAAAATCATTATCTTGGTCTTGCTCATATTGACTTGCATCCCCACTGCTCTACAAAAATGCTCAAAGGCATATAGGTGTATCTGCAATCCATGGGCCGATTTAGAAATCAATACAAGATCATCAGTGTATAAAAGAAGCTTTATCAAAAACTCCCCTAGCCGAACACCATCCCCACCTTGCACATTTAGCCACTCTTCCAGTTTATCAATATATAAACCAAAAAGAGTAGGGGATAGAGGGCAACCTTGCTTGACTCCAATGTCACTTCTAAAGCTTTATGAAATACCCGCCGAGGTTCTAATTTTGACTTTCACCTCTTCATAAAGTCTATGGACAACAACTCTATAATGCGAAGGAATTTCAAGGTCTTCCATTCTACGCCACAACTTATCTCTAGGGACTGTGTCAAATGCCTTTTTGAAGTCAACAAAACAACAGAATACTTCTTCTTTATACCCCCAAACCTTTTCAATAATGTGTCTCAACGTGATGCCATGATCCACTGTAGAATGCTTTGGCCTAAAAGCCGCTTGTCCTTTTGCCCTCTTTTCTTTTACTTCTACCCACATATTGATTCTATTTTCTACCATGTTGCCGAAAAGCTTTGCAAACAAGGGATTGATCATAATGTTTCTATAATTGGACGGATATTTAATGTCTCCACTTTTAAAAAGGGGTATTGCTATGCTAATTGTCCAGTCTCTTGGGAATCCTTGTTGAATGATGTTGTTGAATATTTCCATGATGTGTGGTGCAAGAGTGTTCCTTCCCCATTTTAGATACTCTGCTTGAAGTTCAACCAAGTCTTTTGTGTTTCCTATTTTTAGCTTTTTCATTCCAATCTCCACCTCCTGTAATGTGAGGAGCTTTGTAGTTGTGTTGAGCCTCGAGGGAGGCTCAACCTCTGATTCTTTCAAATAGAGTTGTCTTTCATATTCAAACCATTGATTAGCTGTAATATTATTTTCGATTTGCTTCTTCCTTGGTTGAAGTTCCTGCCAGAAAAGTTTTGGGTTATTCTTGCCTAGATATTAACTATTCTCGCCTTGTTTGCATGAACTCATCTTTTTTCCTTTTTAGTATCTGCTTATATAAATTTACATTCATCTTCTCCTTGCTTGTCTTTTTCAAGGTTCTCCTTGCCATTTTTCATTCCTCATCAAACCAAGCATTGATAGGAAAACAATTTGATTCTGATTTCCTATTTTTTTTCTCTTTTGCACTTCTCAAGTGCCCTTTGCATTATATATGTTAACTCATGATTGTTGAAGCTTTAGAAACCAGTTTTCTCTTGTTGAATTAATCTCTCCAGCAATGTCTTGAAGATAGTACAATTTTCTTGTGTTAAAAGATTTTTTCCCCTTGGTAGTGATTGCCAAGAGCATTGGGTTTTTCTCTTATGCTGCCTTTCTTCTACCCATGATACCTTCATATAAATTGGGTTATGGTCTGATTTTAAGTCCCAATTATGCTCTCCAATCTTAACTTCACCTATCTTTTCTATCAAGCTTTGTGAACAAATCACATAATCAACGGCACTTGCCCCATTGTATGTGTTGCAAGTGAAGTTCCCAGACCTTTTCCATTGCAAATAATTAAGTTAAAAAAAAAATGTAATATTGAAAAGAATTTTATATACATAAAAAAAGGGTTTTTGGCTGCATTCGACGTTCTGGCCCCGACAGAACCTGCCATACGCTAACACAGAAGCCACTGCAATAGTTGCAATGAGTGGCCACAACAGCGATTGCCACCTTGTGACTTCGTTGGCACCACCAAACTATCAACACACAACCACTACATTGTTGAGATTTTGTGTATTTGGGGTAGAGTACACTTGATCTACAAGACCCAGAAATGGATTTGAGAAATTTCAAGTTGTGTTGAAGTTATTCAAATAATTAATTATTTTTAATGGATTTCCTAAGCCTAACTTAGGAAAATAAATAATTAAAGTGAATTAATTAACACATGTGATGAAATTGTCTTAAGTCACATGGATCAAGTAGTCTTTTAATCTTAGCCGTTGATGGATGATTTAATCTCGACCGTTGAAGGGTTTAACGAAAAAGTATAAGAGAAAGGCTTGAGGGTCAGTTGAAGAGACACAATTTTTGTAGAACTGAGGAATAGATCTGGAATTCTAGGGCGGGTTTTCTAAGAATTTCCAGTGGAATTTCCTGTAGTGAGGGGTAGTATTGGCTGAGGGAATGATCTAATTCCAAGAGCCAAGAGACAGCAAGAGACAAGAGGAGCAACTCAAGGACAACGTAGAGAAGCTAGGCAACAGCTACGCAGGACAACGCAAAGGCACTAGGAGGCTTCATAAATTACGCTGAGGGGATTTTAGGGCCAGCGTGAGGCTGTGAGACCCTTCCACGGGTGACACAGTCCCTTTTGGTGCAGTGCAGTGGCATTTGAGGGTAGCAGGGCTGACATTGAGGCTTTAGGGGCAGCGCTGAGGGTTTCTAGGGTCAGATTCGGACTGAGTCCTGTAAATCTCGTTTGAGGGTGTGGATCAGTCAACAATTTGGTACTAGATCTTCAGGTTAGCTGCAGATCTTGTATCTTTTATTCTCTGTTCGGTTTTCCAAGGTTGGAACCCAGATTTGCTGTACTCAGAACTACTTAATAATAAAACCCTCATATCTGCTGAACCGTTTTCCCTCTTTGGGTTTTGCCGGGGACTTATGTCTAAAAATCTGTCAAACCAGGAGGTAACTCCTCAAATCAGAATGTGTATTAGCTGAAGAACGCATATGTATTTATACATGGAGGTGAAGCTATTGGGATTCATCTCCCAATGACTCTTGGCCTTCCTTATTTCCTAATATTAAATCCTTTGTTGCTTTAGTTGCTGCCACATATTCTGCCTCGGTCGTGGAATCTGCTGGAACTGACTGTTTACGTGATCTCCATGAGACGGCTCCTGATCCAAGACTCATGGTGTAACCTGTAGTAGACACCCCTGTTTCTTTGTCGCCATCAAAGTCTGAATCAGAGTATCCGATCAAGCTGAAGTCGCCTACCTGTGTATATTTGAGTCCAAAGTCTTGAGTCCCCTTCAAGTACCTTAACACTCTTTTTGCAACAGACCAATGTCCTTCACAAGGTTTTTGCATGAACCTTGAGAGGATTCCAACAGCAAATGAAATGTCAGGTCTGGTGGTGGTCAGATAGATAAGACTTCCTACAAGCTGTCTATACTTAGTTGCATCCTCAAATTCCTTCCATTCAATAGATGTGAGCTTCAAGTTTTGTTCCATTGGAGTGCTTAAGGGTTTACAGTCATCCATGCCATATTTGTTCAAGAGATCTCCAATGTACTTCTTTTGAGAAAGAAATATGAATTTAGGATGTTGAATTACTTCAATACCCAAATAGTAATGAACATGATCCAAATCAGTCATTTCAAAACCTTTCTTCAACTCTTTCTTCATGGATGCAATATAGCTCTCATTGTTTCCTGTTATCAAAATATCATCTACATATACCACAAGATATACAACTGTTTTTCCAACTTTCTTAACAAACAAAGTTGCATCATCAAGATCCAAATGTTTGAAGTCAAGTTTCAGAAGATGCTCGGTTAACTTCTCATACCAGGCTCATGGTGCTTGCTTGAGGCCATACAAGGATTTTATAAGCTTGCAAACTTTGTGTTCTTGACCCTTTACCACAAATCCTTCTGGCTGGGACATATAAACTTTCTCCTTTAGATCTCCATTCAAGAAGGCTATTTTTACATCCATCTGATGGACTTTCCATCCATTCTGAGCTGCTAAGGCAAAGAGAGTCCGGATGGTGGTCCATTTTGCTGTGGGAGCAAAAGTTTCTTCATAATCGACTCCTTCTTTTTGTGCGAATCCTTTTGCCACAAGCCTGGCCTTATGCTTTTCAAGTGAGCCATCTGCTTTGTACTTGTTCTTGTAGACCCACTTACAGCCAATTGGTTTTGTTCCCAAAGGCGGATCAACCAGCTTCCAAGTGCCATTCTTTATCAAGGCATCATACTCCTTATGCATCGCTTCTTTCCATTCATCATGAGAAGCGGCTTCTTTGAAGGAAGTTGGTTCATGATCTGTAGACAAACTCAATTCACAGTTATAAGAAATATCCATATCAACAGGAGAATCAGAATTATATACATCACCTTCGTTTTGTTTAGTGGAACTTCTTGTTCCTATTTTTCCAACCTCTTCGGGATGAACATTCTCCAGTGTCTTTGTCAGCCATTTGGGAGGACCTTTCTGAGATGCTGGTAAGTGAGAGTCATCATTGAGTTGGGATTGATTCAAGATTCAATCACAATTGCATCGTCACATTTCATTTATTTGCCTTATTTCCCATAGTTATCTGGAATTCATCTGATCTTCTTGGTAGCTCGAAAAACATTCTCAAACCCTCGTCATATGAGCAGATGCTCCACTGTCAATATACCAAACACTTGGAGGAGCTGTGCTCGACACACAGGCAAGATCCTCCTCTAGTCTAGATGCCAACACCTTCATGTAGTGTTCTCTCTGCATTTCTGCATGCTTTGGAGGACTGCGTGAACCCTTCCGGATGATGGAACTTTGGTCCATGGCAGATCCTCCCTTTCTATTTTTAGCTCTTTGCTCTGATACCATGTGAAATTTTCAAGAGGAAAATATTTTTGCAGTACTTCGTTTATTTCTCCTACTTATGAGATAAGTTATTTACAAATGCTTCAGTAAAATAGGCGGCAAAACTATACAAAAATGAAATATTCCAATTAGCGGTGCTAATTAGGAATATTACATTCAGTAAATTCTGAAATAAACACATTTGTAGATCTTCACTATCGTTAAGAGCATCAGAACCGAAAGATAATTTACACCAATAGCACAATAGAAATAACCATATAAACACAGATGTTTTTGGACAATTGTCTCTGGAAAACCCAATGTGGGAAAACCGGTGGAGCAAATGAGGGTTTTATATTTATCTTCAGAAATGGAAAGTACATTTACAGGAGTCTGCTAAACAGAGAAAAATTAGCAAACACCTGGCTGAATTTTTTGGACCTTTCAGATGATTTTCGGACCCTCAGGGTGACCTCCTTCACCCTCTGCATCATCCAGCGTGGATGCTTTGCGCAGTTCCTCTCTGGACTGTGTGATTCTGCGTGGAGGGGTTCTTGCTGCTGATCAACTCACCCTTCCCTTCACCCTCTTGAGATCTGCTTCTCGATAACTGACTTCTCCCTCCTCCTTTTGCTTCTGCAACCCAACCTCTACAAACTCACCTGTTGAAATTGTTTTCCCTTGCTCAGAATCGATTTCATTCGGGTACTGAGAGTGTCCCCCGACTTGATTTCCAAATGGCCCTCAAGTCTCTTCTTATAGTCTTCTCGCTGATAAATCAACGGCTAGGATTATATCTTTAATCAATGGCTCAAATTAAAAGATGACTTGATCTTCGTCTTCTAGAAGATTCACACTCCGCTTTATTAATACCCTTTAATTATTTAATTTCCCTAAGTTTATACTTAGGGTTTGCATTCAAATAATTAATTATTTTAATAAAGTCATATCCAAGTGGAATTTCCACAAACGATTTCTAGGTTCTTTGGATCACTGATGTCTAAGCCTCTCTACCAAAAATGAGACTTAAAATACTTTCCGATGCTTTAGAAATCAACACTCCCTCTTAGCAAGGAAAGTGTTTACGTAAGATACCGCTCTACTGCTTTGACTCTACATCATTTGCTGCGCTGATGGTGTCCTGGCTGCTGCCCCTCATATCTGCGTTGCTGCTTCCTGTACTGCTACCCTGTCACCGCAACATCCGTATTACAACTCCCTCTTCTTCTGGAGACCACCCTTTCCTCTAGTGGAAGGGGTTCTCGACCATTCCCATCTTCTCTCTGAAGTAAGTGAACTTGATTTTACTTAGAGCCTCTGTGAGGATATTTGCCACTTGTTCACCTGTAGGAGTGTATCGCAACTGTACTGCTCCCTTCTGGACATAGTCCCTGATAAAGTGACACCGAATGTCAATTTGCTTCGACCGGTCATGAAACATAGGATTTTTAGAGAGCTTGATGCAACTCTGATTATCACACATAATCCCGGTCGGTTCCATCTGTTTCTTGACTAAGTTCAAGAGCAATTTGCGAAGCCATATGGCCTCGCACGACGCTGTGCTTGCTGCCATGTACTCTGCCTCGGCTGAGCTCAGTGCTACGGACTTTTGTTTCCTCTTGCACCAGGAGGTCATTCCTGATTCGAGACTAAAACAGTACCCATTGGTACTTTTCCGATCTACTGTGCTTCCATCCCAGTCTGCATCCGTGAAACCACTCAATTGGATCTCATTTCGCTTGGTGTACTATAGCCCATACTCGAGTGTCCCTCTCAAGAATCTGAGAATATGTTTGTCTACTGCCCAGTGAGCCCTCCTTGGTTCCACCATGAACTGACTGAGAGTATTCACTGCATAACAAATGTTTGGTCTCGTGTTGACCAGATACATCAATGACCCGATGAGCTATCTGTACAATGTAGGATCAGCCTAATCATCCTCTAATGTGTCTATCTTCTTCTAGTTAGTTATCATTGGCGTGGCCATGGGTCTACAGTCTTCCATTTGAAATTTTTTCAGAATCTCTGTCGTGTATCTTCCTTTCGACGAAGACTTCCCCTTCTGCCTACCAAACCTCTAAACCAAGAAAATAGTACATCCGTCCCAGATCCTTCATGTCGAATTCTGGTGCCAGATTCTCCTTGTAGTCTTTGATGAGCTTGGATGACCTGGTCAAAAACAAGTCATCCACATACAGAACAAGAATAAGCGACTCATCTCCTACTCTTAAGTAGTATAAGTTGGGATTTGCGTCACTCTTGACGAACACCATCTTCTGTAAGTAGCCATCAATCCGACCATACCATGCCCTAGGGGCTTGTTTGAAGCCATACAGGGCTTTCTTAAGTCTGCAAACATGAGTCTTCTACTCATGTGTCTCGAAGCCCTCTGGCTGCTCTATGTACACTTCCTCTATCACACCGTTCAAGAACGCAGGCTTGACATCCATCTGGTGAATCTCCCATCCCATCTGCGCTACCAGAGAGATGATGGATCTGATAGAAGTGTATCGTGCTACTGGACCAAAGGTTTCTTCATAGTCAATGCTTTCCTTCTGGGCATACTCCTTTGCTACGAATCTTGCTTTGAATTTCTCTATGTTGCCATCTGCAACATATTTGATCTTGTAGATCCATCTGGATCCTACAACAGATCTGTCCTGTGGTCTAGGGACTACTTCCCAGACATCATTTGTCATGATGGAGCTATACTCCTCCACCATGGCATCTTACCATACCTGATGCTGTGCTGCTTCCCGAAAGGTAGAAGGCTCTCCAACCTGAGCTACCAGTGCCTGACATCTGTCAGGTTGTTTCCTTATCCTCTTCGCTTCTCTAGGTGTTCCAACAAATCCTTTTGCATCCCTAAGAATCTGTTGGAGTTCTTTGCTCGGTCTCCCATCAGCGGTGGGTAGTCTCACCTGTTCTTCCTCCTGTTCTTCATTGGAGGAGCTTCCCTCAGAAAGATTGTGCCTTGGAGAGGCACTGGACCTCTCCTCCATAGATCGTTGAGGTTGTACTAGTGGATCTTCCTCAATCTGCGTATCTGTGGCCATCTCTCGAGATTTCCTAAAGGCTTTCTCCTCTAGGAATTTTAGATCCCTTCTTACCACAACTTTCCTGCTCTTTGGAACATAGACGCGGTATGCCTTTGCATTCTCACTGTAGCCCATCAGAAAACCCTTTTCTATAGTTTGATCCAACTTCTTCCTCTTTTCCTCTAGAACGTGGCAGTATGCTATGCTGCCGAATATCTCGATGTGGCTCACTTCTGGCTTGCTGCCTATGAACACACTTTCCAGAGTAACTTTTCCCAAAGCTCTATTGGGAACTCTGTTTTGAATATAAACTGCTGTGTTGCAGGCCTCTACCCTTAAGAATTTGGGCATCTCCTAGTCGTACAACATTGCCCTTGTAGCTTCTATTATGGTCCGATTCTTCCGTTTTGCTACTCCATTTTGTTCTGGATTGTCAGGGGTTGTCCACTCTCCCTTGATGCCTTCCTGTGCACAGAAATTTGTGAAGTCTTTATCGATATATTCTCCACCGTTATCTGACCTCAACTTCTTGATCTTTTTTCCTGTAGAGTTTTCTACCAATGCCTTGAAATCTTTAAACCGATTAAAGACTTCATCTTTGGTTTTCAGAAAATAGATCCAAGTTTTCCTGGAATAATCATCAATGAAGGTGGCAAAATACTTTGCCCCACTGAGAGCTGTTGTGGACATCGGGCCGCAGATGTCAGAGTGTATTAACTCTAATACACCTTTGGCTCTGCTGTTGCTTCTTGAAATGATGCCTTAGCGTACTTCCCTAGTACGCATCCCTTGCAAACTTCGTCTTTCTTTGTGCTGAGTTTAGGAACCCCTATGACAGTATTTTTGAGAATCCCCAAAGCTCCATGATGTAGATGCCCCATCCTTCTGTGCCATAACTCATTCAGATTTCTGTTGTCTGTGCTGCCGATTAGGGCCACTGGAGCTTATACAACTTGTGACTCCTTACTCCGATTTGTGCCTTTTTGCTCCAGTTAGGGTGTTTGACATACATCTTATCTTGAATAAAGTATACATCATAGCCCTTGTTGTGAAGTTGAGACACCGAGAGTAAATTCATCCCCAACGCTAGTACAGGCATAACATTCGTGGCTCGAATCTTGTTGCGTTTCTCCATCTGAAATGTTATGGTACCTCTCCCAATGGGGGTAAATTTTGCCTTATTTCCCATAGTTATTTGGAAATTCATCTGCTCTTCTTGATAGCTCGAAAAACATTCTCGAACCCTCATCATATGAGCAGATGCTCCACTGTCAAACTACCAAACACCTGGAGGAGCTGTGCTTGACACACAGGCAAGCTCCTCCTCTAGTCTGGATGCCAGCACCTTCATTTCATGTTCTCTCTGCATTTCTGTGTAATATTCCCTTTTTTGGTGTCACCTATGATAGGGTTAGGATGGACTTCCAGAGTTAGGAGCAAATCGGTCACAGGTACAAGTTGGTGTCATCAGCGGGCCCAGGGGCTTTTTGGAGGAGTTTTGAGTAGTTTCTATGTGGTCGGGTGGCATTCGCTTGATATAGTCCATCATCCGAGCAATTTGGCTTTCGTTCCAGTGCATTCCGACAAGTTTCGGAAATTGGAGTTATTTATGGGTTTAACTTAGCTAATTACGCTCACGGTGGCATTCCGGGAGGAATACATGACAGAACACCTTAGTGTAATAGCTCATTGGAACTGGGACGAGGATACCTCCATGATGGGATAGTTGGACGTGAGTTTCAGTGACCAGAGGAGACGTGGTAGCTGATTTACTATTTTCTGCATTAAAAAGGAACATTTTAATAAGAGGGAAAAGTGCTCCATGAATAAAATAATAATAAAATAATGCTCTAGAAGGCTCCAAGAGATCTATAAAAGAAAGGGAGCAGGCCATTGAGGGATATCTTTGGGATCATATCATTTTCTTGTGTGAGAGGTTTGAGACGTGGTTCTCTACTTCAGCCGTAGCCCCAGGATGGAAACCCTCGGGTGATTTGTGAGTGTTGGACGAAAACTCAACTCTCTTGAGGAGACTTCATTCAGAAGTTTCGCAGAGCTTCAGGGATTGGTGTGAGGATCATTTAGATCTTCAACTTGTGCTTCATTATCTTCAGTGGGTTTAGTGACAATTGTTGCCGGAGGGAGAGTGCAACAGTTCAGTTTTGAGGCTAGCGTAGTGTAGCAGCTCATCTTGGTGGCCAGTTTTCCATCTCAGCTATTTTGGGTCAGATTTATACGTAACCCCAGTTATTACTTATGATAAAATGTTGAGATTCTTTCTGTTCTATGTGTTAATGGATTGCAGTGTTTTATGCGTCTTTATTTTACATGGCAATCTTTTGTTGAGTAAATAGTGATTCTGCGGCATATTGTGGAGTTTAGTTATTTTTTTCGCATTCTTAGTTAAAATATCCGTTTCGGGATGGTTAAAATGGCTTTGATACCACTGTAATATCCCGAAAGGGATATTTTAACTAAGAATGCAAAAAAATAACTGAACTCCACAATATGCCGTAAAATCACTATTTACTCAACAAAAGATTGCCATGTAAAATAAAGACGCATAAAACACTGCAATCCATTAACACATAGAACAGGAAGAATCTCAGCATTTTATTATAAGTAATAACTGGGGTTACATATAAATCTGACCCAAATAAGCTGATATGGAAAACTGGCCACCAAGATGAGCTACTACACTGCGTTAGCCTCAAAACTGAGCTGTTGCACTCTCCCTCCAACAACAACTGTCACTGAATCCACTGAAGATAATGAAGCACAAGTTGAAGATCTGAATGATCCTCACGCCAATCCCTGAAGCTTCGCGAAACTTCTGAATGAAGTCTCCTCAAGGGAGTTGGGTTTTCCTTTGCAATAGGTCCTGAACCAGACTACGAGAAGCCTTAGGAATAGTGAAAATATGCCACAGAATAGTCTTGTACTTCGCCTAGATGTGTCCATAAAGATGTTGCAAGAGACTCCTACGGAGGGTCGAGATTAGGCCCTAGTCTAGTCGAAAAACTGGTTTGAAAATATACTGGGTTATGTGCAAAACATGCCTTGAACAAACTGCAGAGTGTAGAAATTTATAGTTTCCCACCCCGGTTTTCAGTTTTCACCTTATTACTCCAAAATAGTTAAATGCCCTTTCCCATAACCATACATTCAACAACTGGAAAATAAATTTTGCTGAAAACACAAATTTTGGAAATTTTTCAGAACACTGGAAAATGCAGAAATAAAAAAACAGCAGTAACAAACAGCCATTCAACACATCATAACACAGTAATTTTTGGTCAAGGTGACCCTGGAAAAACCCCCTACAACTCTTGGGGAAAACCAGTTCGAAAGCTCCTTATTTCTGGAAAAATGCTTTTTACAGTGAGAGAAATATTCAACAAAATAAAAATCAGCAAACAGACTTTTACAACTTATCTCTTTTTCCGTGCTTAACCACCGCCTCGAAAAATGTACAAACAGCAAAACAGGAACAGCAATAAATGCTGTACGGATTTCTCGATTTGCGTGCCCAGAAATCTGCAATAAATGCAGTTGTACGGACACCTTGAAATCTGTGCCAAAACATCAATAAATGCTGATGTACGGACCTTGAAATTCGTGCAAAAGACATCAAAGAATTTCTTGTACGGAATGCCTCGATTTCGTTGCAAAGTCTCAGTTTGTTTGTCTGACTGCCTGAAAGAAAAACGATGCCAAATAAAGTATGCCCTTTGCCATAGAATCTATACCCCAGCCTTTAACATGCAGCCTACTACGACCTCCTTTCTCAGCCGTATAACAAATCCACTGTATTTGCTAAATCTTGAACTTGTCTTCTATTTGAAATGTCTTGCTGAAATGCTGCCTTGGAATGCGTGCCAAGCTGCTGCCTCCTCCTCACTGCCCAGAAATCTCCCTTGCTCTCTTGCTCTCCTTCTCCCAATCTGCTCATGAAAGAATGAATGACCCTTTCCTCCGTTTCCTCCTTTAACCTAACCCTAAGTGACTTTTGGGGAATCCCTAAATCCAATGGCTGAGAGAGATTGAGATCTAGGGTTGAGATTAAATGCTCATTTAAATCTCACTTTCTATTTTTTAATTCACCCCACTCTAATAAAGACCCACTTAGTCTTTTATTTCCAAAGTCACTTTTCCTTTCTAATTTTACATTGACTTTATTAAAAGTCACTTTAAAATTAGACTTTAGTAACTTTATCACTTAAAGTCACTCTTAAATTAGATTTGACTTTATAACTTTATAAAGTCACTTTAGTAACTTTATCACTTAAAGTCACTTTTAAATTAGATTTGACTTTATTACTTTATAAAGTCACTTTAGGAGAAAAATTAAATTCTTTTGGACACTTTTCCCTAGGCCAAAGATCAAAGCCTTAGGGAACCACCTGTCCTCCGGTATCAAATTTCAACACTCCCTCTTACCGAGGAAGGTGTTCCTCACCACACCCATCTTGTCTCTGAAGTAGACATGCTTGCCCCGTGGTAAGGCTTTGGTAAGAATATCTGCAACCTGCTCATCAGTGGGAATATACTCAAGCTTCACAGCTCCTTTCTGAACATAGTCTCTGATGAAATGATATTTGATCCGGATATGCTTTGACCTGTCATGAAATACTGGATTCTCCGTGAGTTTAATGCAACTCTGATTATCACAGTAAATCACTGAAGGTCTCAACAGCTGACCAAATAAGCCGAACAACATCTTGCGAAGCCAGATGGCCTCACAACTAGCTAGACTGGCTGCCATATACTCTGCTTCCGCTGAACTCAATGCTACTGACTGTTGCTTTCGGCTGAACCATGACACCA